>JAZKJV010008142.1:0-186733 GCA_037367405.1 Ottelia alismoides | reverse complement strand
TCCGGAGTAAAATAGATCGGAAAGTAAAGATATTGGGTGCGGTAGCATGAAGTAGACAATCAGCACATAGGGTCAGCATAAGAAAACAGAGCCCATACCGTAAGACTGGGAGAAAGAGAAAACAGTACAGATTCCTCCGGTCAATCAGAGTCTCAATAAGATATGGAAGATAGAGAATAGGAGACATCGTGGCATGCGGTGGTCATGAGGTCGGAAGATCATAAGAGACACACACCAAATGCCGTAAAACATGGCTCAACCCTGCGAGGATCGTCAAGGTGAGCAGGATCAGAAGACTTAGTCCCGTGATCCGCAGATCGGATACACAATCAGAGAGGGACCAGGTACACAGCTCAGAAGACTCGGCTTGGTGCTCCCACAGACAGGAGACATCAGAAGTGAAACCGAGTACCAAGAAAATGATGTACCCTCTCGCAGAAAACCCTCGGAGAGTGGTACATGCTAATCATCGAACAATCAGAAGAAGACTCAGCCCTACGAGGGTCGTCAAGGCGAGCGGACGCAAAGGCGTCAATGATCCATCAGACGGATCATCAGGTATGGTCTCGGTAGGCGACATATTGGCTACCATCAGAAGAGACCAGAAATCTAAAGAATGTGGCAGCGTCCCGCAGATAACCCTCGGAGAACGTGCTACCCGCTAGGCATGGCAATCGCAGATATCAGGAGCTCAGCCTTGCGAGGACCGTCAAGGCGAGCAGACTCAAAGGAGTCTAATCAGATGGGTCCCATGATCCGTAGATCGGATAATGCAACTCAGGATGGGACCAAAACCAAATATATCGAACGACTCGGCTTCGTGCTCCACAAATCGGAGACACAGTCAGCAGGGGAAGCCGAGCGTAAAAAGAGTGTCACAGTCTCTCGCAGATAGTCCTCGGAGAGTACTGCGATCTAGGCAAGGAATAGTCAGAATGTGTCTCTACCTTGCGAGGGTCGTCAAGGAGAGAGTAGGGCTCGAAGGAGCTAGGTCCATCAGACGGGCCCACACAATGGTCTCGGTAGGCGACAAATCGGCTACCCACAGTAGAGACCAATCAGATCTGAAATATGTCGTAGTCTCCCGCAGATAACCCCTCGGGGAGATACGAGCTAATCAAAGAATAATCAGAAAAGAACTCATCCTTGCGAGGATCGTCAAGGAGAGAGAATGGCTCGAAGGAGCCGGACCCATCAGACGGATCCACAGAAAACATAGTCTCGATAGACGGCAGACCATCTACCAGCAGAAGAGACCAAGAGAGCAATAATGTGTCATAGCCTCTCGCAGATAACCCTCGGAGAGCTATGAACCAGGCATGGAATAATAAGAAAAGTGGAGCTCTGCCTTGCAAGGACCGTCAAGGAGAGCAATCCATCAATTAGCCTCATGTGCCGACAGATCGGGCACACAGTCACCGAGGGAGGCCAACCAAGCATATCATCTGACTCGGTTTCGGGTCCCGTCACAATGGCGACCAAGTAGTGAATGAAACCGCAGTCCAAGAAATTGCCGCATTTTCCCGCAGATAGTCCTTGGGGACAAATGCGAACTAGATCAATGAAGGTCATGGGAATGCTGGCATAAAATCTCAGGTCCTCGAAATACTGTGAATCCATCAATCAATAGGAGGGCATAAGATCAGATGAGGGAGCAAATAATTAGGTCATTCACAAGATGTCCCTCAGGTCAATCAAATCTGGCTGAGATGGCACAACAAATAGTCAGGAATCCTCTCAGTGCCAGGGTGATTAAAGCGTCAGGAGGTCAAGGATGGGTCAATCTAAGAGGTGAGACATCATGAGGGTCGGGGTACCATCATCATGAAGCATATATCAACATAGTCCATCCAAAATCCAAATGAAGACGGGTCGAAACCTCAAAATAAATAGATCAAGCAATACTCATGAAATCATCACCAAAATCATCGCTTCATATCACATCCTCAATCCGACGTGCGAGATCTAAATCCTCAATAAAGAATCACACCTATGATCATGCATCACAAAAATCCTCAATACACTCGTATGCATGTATCCAAGTCAAATCCACCAAATCAATCTCAGCATCCTCAACATTATTGGCCCGACTTACTCAAATAATCTGTATACATAATCCTCGGTGCGGGCCTCATCCATATGCACATCATTCCGTGTAACAGGGAGAGGTGATACGGGGTACACGAAGAAGATGGATAAGAAGGGTACACAATGGGGGTGGAGAAGCTGATTGAGGCTACGTGCCAATATCTCGGTGGTAGAAGAGGTGAAACAGAGGGGACGAGGAGGGCGGGCGAGAAGATGGAGATATAGACAAAATTGGGTGTTCCACACAAGGCGGGAACACCGTCAAAATTGTGGTTCAAGGAGAGTGCTCTCCTAGAACCAGAGAAGATGGGGATGATACAGAGGATACGAAGAAGATGGTGAAGAAGATGTCGGGATGAAATGGACTTGGCGAAGGAATGATTGAGATCAAGCACCAATATCACGACTCGATGCAAATGAAGAGGTATATGTATAAGAGGGATAGAGAGACTCAAAGGTGAAAAATGCATGACTCACACGATGGGACCGATTACTCTAATAAAAGATGAGAAACATAACGGACTCCGAGTCACAATCAATACACAAGGCAAACCCCCAATTCACCTACTCGATACAGTGAAGACCGTCAGGTGACGGTCATTTATCTTTTCGATTTTATAGTTAGGTGAGAACCACAAAGTCGTACAAACACTTAGGAGGCTTGATAGGATTTGGGCTCTACTCCTTAGTGTGTACGTGAGCACTTAAAACGCATACAATGAGGGGGTTGCTCTCCCCAAGACAAGGAATCCATTACGTTTTATTATTAGGTCAATAGAGTTAGCAGTCCCGTTTTTATTTAAGTTATCACTTTTTTGGGTTTTTTCAATGCACGTGCCTATCGGGGTTCCAATTTCCATTAAGCATCCTAAGTGGCAAAAACAGAGGGAGAAGGTCGGAAAAGCCATGCAAGTCGGAAATTGATGATGCATGCTAAGTAAGAAGACTTACAGTGCTTCCCAGCTCTCTCCATGCGGGATGCATAACAGAATTGAAACCTATGCTATATGCAAATGCAAGCCGAAGAAATCGCCCTAGGATAGTAGCTGCTATTATCGTGAAGCACCACAAGTCGGTCACTTATCCTCAACCTAAGAGTCCGGTCTTGGCTCACCCCTCCTCTTCTCGACACACTCGAGTTCAGGAGTAGCGCTTGATGGGGTTCGCTCACGGCACAAGGGTTAAGAGATAAATGAATCGACTGTTTGAATTTGACTAGATCCAAAACGCACTATAGGTACATGCAAAATATATTTAGGGTATTTGGACCTAATCTATCGGTAAGCAATTCCTAAGCTAGGGCTCATTCACACAAAAATAATAAAAATAAAATAAAAAGAAAAATCGTCAAAACCGTCGAGGCACCCAAGGGAACAATCCCTCGGGCAATGGACCTCGAGAAGTCGGAGTGTACCTGTGAGAGTCCTGAATTATTACATGTTTCTAAGTGTCACTCTCCCACATGGAATATACATAATAGAATAATATGCATAAAAATAGAGACTGTCTTCAAAAATTCCCTTTCTTCTCCCTTTGATGCACTCTCCTGTTGGCTTGGCATAGAAGAGCCAAATCCACCTTGCTTGGGTGCATAGGTCCTCCTAGAAGGTGCTCCTTCGCTCGGCGGTCCTTCGCATCAAAGTCAAAGAAAAGAGATGGTCAGAGCAGTCAATCAAATAATATCAAATAGGAATAGAAAACAAACAAATAACTGAATCGTGGACATGAGCAAATAATTGAATAAATGAACAAATAAGCTCACAAAATCATACAAAATCCATTGCCTCCCCGGCAACGGCGCCATTTGTTTACTCCGGAAATCGGTGATCTCAAGTTCCTCACAAGGCAGGAACTCAGTCGCTGAGTCGACCACACAAAATCTGGAATAAAACAACAATTAACCCACAATAAATATATGCAATGAATATCCAAAAATGTGGAGTTAAAATTTATTATAACTCTACATGTAAATGTGTAGGTGTAAGCACAAGTAGAGGTCGAACACTGGGAGGCGAAGGGAATGTATGAGATGTATCATGTATTCAATCCATTGTTCATGTCCATTTATTTATTGTTTTTGTGGGTTTTAAATTTTATATATTTTTTATATTTGTTTTTCTAGTTTTTATGTTATTTTCCTGAAATTTTGCTAATTTTTATGTATATTTAATTCCAAAAATGTCCCTAATATGGGACTAATTAAATAGGCCGAAACTAATTTGGGTTTTAAAATATGATAAGTGTCAAAATTAACCCAAATTAATATTAATACATAAATAATAATATATAGATAATTATAAAATAAGAAAACATATTTTTGGTATTTTAAAAGGTTTTTATATTTTTTTAGCTTTTGGAGCTTCTTGAAATTTTTATATTTTTCTTTTTCTATTTTTAGGATTTTTCATTTTCTGGACTCAATATATATATATAAATATACCATATATAATTTTTTGTAATTTTTCAAAAGCATTTTATAATTTTTTTGTATTTTCTAATTCAAACAGTATAAAAATTGGCTTCTTTTTATTTTTAATAATTAGGAAAATATGCCAAAAATGTGAAATAAAATATGGGCGTGTAAGAGAATCACATAAAGCATCTATCCTAATTTTCCTGGATTTTTAGAAGCACAATGGGTATTTTTAATAAATAGATAAAAGACGCAAATATAATTAAACCTGGCAGGGGCATTTCTGCAAATGAAATAATTTCCAGGGGCGTCAGTGCAAAAATACCAAAATATCATAACGTGTTCTGTAATTTTTAGGATTAAAACCAAATAAACCAACCTGCTAGGGCCCCCTTGCAAATTGACCACCACGTGGGACTACACGTGATCCGCACCCACAGGGACCAAAACGCAATTTCAGAGAATATAGGGTTCTGGATGCAATTTTTCACAAAAATAATACACTTTATATTTTATTTCATGGACTGAAAGATAAATATGCAAACATACAGGGAGACTTGTGCAATTTTACCACCTCACATGGGACGACACGTGAGGTGACGTGGACTGGACCCAAGTATAATATGAAAACAATACAGGGGGTCACATGCAAAATTTCCACATTATTTACAACGTTATATTTTATTTACAATATTAAACATTAAATATACAAAAAGGCAGGGGCTAGATATGCAATTTACCCCCAATAGGTGCGCTGGCGAACGGCTAGGATTACTTCACTTGACACGCGTCGCACATCCAACGGCCGATACCGCTTCACCGATGAAGCGCTAGGATTAGACCTCCGGGCTGAGATCTACGGTGGATGCTCGCTTCATCGGACGACTGTGGTTTGAACTGGGACCTGTTCTTCATCTAACGGTGGAGACGACGGCTGGAAGAACGGGGAAGAACGCTCGCCTGGGCGAGCTTCTTTCGATGATGTCTCGCGTCTCCGCGACCTTCGCTGCTCCAAGATGTCCCAAAAGCTTCCTGGCAGGGTCTTCTTCTTGCTGGAGGTCTTGGATCGGCCGGAGGCACCCTGGAACGCCGCCACGAGCTCGGAGAAGAAATGGGGCTCCAGGTACCTCCGCCTGCTTGTAACTCGACTCCTGGTGCTTTATTGCGCACCTAACCTGCACAGAAAGGTAGAGGGGCTCGAGGGCATGACCCTCGACCCGGGGTTTGAAGCTGAAAGCACGCGGATGGTGGTGGGCGGAGATGCTCCGGCGAAGCGGAGGAGATGAGCATCGATTCGCGGATCCAGATGGGAGTCCGGTTGGGCAAGGTGGCTGAAAGGTGGAGAAGGCGTAGGGGAACGGAATGACAGTGAAGGTAGTCGGGAAACGGTCGGACACTCGGTGAAGAAGTCGCCGGAGCGGAGCTCCGACGAACTTCGAATGAACTAAACTAAGCTACTCTATGAATCTAAATGCGAAATAATGACAAGAATAAAATGCTGGAATGAAAATCTACCTAGAAATGATAAATGCGCAGCTCGAACTTGGCTGGGAGGGCCAAGGAGCAGGACGGACGCCGGAGCTCCGCCGTGGGCGCACCTCCTTCCTCCTTCGAACCTCCTCGACCTTCAGGGGACCTCCTGCTGTCACCAGGATTCACGCTGGATCGAAGGCGAGGGTTCTAGGGCTCCGGAAATGGCCAAAAAGCTAGGAAGAAGGAGATGGGTTTATTTATAGACAAGATGGGTCGCCCTTATTGACCGGCTATTATTAACGAATCTAAGCTATGTACACGTAATCTAAACGGATGGCGAGGATCATGATGGTTCTGGGAGAAAAAATCCGTGAAGGGATCGACGATTATGGAGCATCATGTCGCGCGGGAAAAATGGAGGAAATCAGGGGATGCGACAGGTCTGACGCAAATCAGAGGCGCAGGGGGAGTTGACCGGAGGTCAACACTCCCTGGCCCCTGATTGGTCCACATCGGACCGATCTTGACTAATTTATTTAACATATTAAATGAATTAATTAGGTTTTATTTTTAAAAATAAAAATGTTTATAAATTAATGTAGTATTTATTTATGATTTTTATTTGTTTTTTTGAAGTATTTTATTACGGTTTTGTTAAAATAATATGTATATGTATGTATTTTACATATATTTTTGTGTATTTTATTTTTAATTTGTTTATTTTATTTTGTTATTTTAGTTTCTTATTTTATAATTTTACAACTTATTTTTGTGAGTATACATGTATTTTTATTTAATTTTTATGAGTTTATTTACATTTTTCAATAAATAAGTATATGTATATGTAGGTATACTTATAGGTATGTTATCTGTATATTATATACATTTTATTTATTAAATGAATTTTATTTTTTATTTTGGATTTGTATTTTTAGTAAGTTATATATAATATATACATTATTATAAAAATGTATATGAATAAAAGAATAAAAGAATTAACTCCCCTTTTATTTATATATAGGTAGCATAGGCCTTTTGTTTATGTAGCCTATAGACTTATTTTATTTTACAAATTCTTTTTTTGGTTTTCTTGTAATTTCAACATGTACATGTATTATATACATTATTTACAAATTCTAAAAATATAAATTTTGTGAAAATAGTAGACATTGAATAAAATGAATATTTTAATCAGTATTATATACAAGGAGGGCCAAAAACCTAACTTCCATAGATGGACTCCAAAAATTATGAAACCAATTTTATAAAATAGTTCATGGAATGCTATATACCAATTAAAGGTGAGTATGGGTGATTTGGAGTTTTTATTTACAAGATATGGGTCTGTGAAGTTGAGATTCTTGCTTTTTATTTTGTGTATAAAATGTACACTGAGTATTATTTTTACACAAACTCAATTTTGTATTTTTATTTACATTATTATCTACAACTTTCATGTACAAAGTTTCTTTATTTGATGAATAAATTATTAGGTACAAAATAGGTGTCAAAAATGCATAAATAAATGAGATATTTATTGTATAATTGGCCCTTATCTCCCCCTACTTTATTCCTTGTCGACCAATTCCATGCTGGACTTGGTCTCGGGGTTCGGGTCATAAAATATTTGCAATATTTTATTCCTTTTTCTTTTCTTCCCTTTATTCTATAATTTTGGCATTGAAAACCTTATTTAATGTACAATAAATACAATAAGAATGGATGCTATTATGTAGAAATTGATGCTATTTACATGCATTTGCTGGGTTTTTCAGGCCAAAATGATAGAATAAAGGTGATGAAATGGAGATTCATCAAGTATCTTTGCAGAAAGGAAGCTGACTCCTCCGGGACTGGAAACTGAAGTGGTAGACTCATTGGCTGTAGTAGCGAGGGCTCCTCTTATTCCTGGAGTATCAGAAGACCTGATATCCAAGATTCATCGACTGGGAACTCTGGGGCTGCCTCGAACTCTAGCTGGAAGACCAACGGGAAGTCGAGTAGACTCTGGGTTCGAACTTCTGCTATCGCAGTCATCTCCTCTGTCAGTGGTGCTGTATGCTTCAAGTCCTCGGACTAGTGTGTAGAAAATGTATCCTCATGTAATGAGACACACCGCACTGGTACTGCAACGTCCGCATGTGTTGGTCCCGACTAGGGCATCTCGTGAAGAAGATCTCTGTGAAAATAAACTCGAGATGGTGTCCAGTAGGTGAATGTCGGAACTGCGGTGTGAACCGCCACTTGTGGTAATCACCAGTGCTATTTGCTCTGCGGTCATCCCCCGCATGGAGATCTCTATCAAGTCTGTCAGTGGAAGTCCATGGTCTGGAAATCTCTTCAAGAGGTCAAGAAACCTCGGCCATGCCTCATGTAGTGGCTCCTGGGGGTCAACTGAAAACTCGGTGATCAAAGACCGCATAGACTCTCCTCTACGTGGGGGGAAGTATCTCTGTAAGAACTCTCGGCGTAGCTCTCCCCATGTATCGAATGTCCTCCCCAATCGTCGGTGCCATCTCATGGCTCTCTCATGAAGTGTGAATGGGAAGGTCCTCCTCATCAGCTCCTCTGCAGTGATATCTGAATATCTCTGTGCTCGGCAAAACTCCTCGAATGCGGACAAGTGAAGATAAGGCTCCTCGTGCGCCTCTCCTGAAAATGTCGGCAGTCTCTGAAGGAGATCCGAATCCAAGACGAATGGACCTAGTGTAGGAGATGACTGAGCTCCCTGTGCTATCTGCTCCTCCATCCATCTGGGATAGGATCTATCTGATGATCTCCACTGCTCTCTCTGATCACTAACGGAGCGTACGCTCAACTCAGCAACGGCATCGTCCGGGTCTCGCATCTGCTCTATCTGATATCCTCGGACGTCCAGTGCAGCATACCCAGAGTACTGAATGGGATGGGAGGGAGGGAGCGGAGGTTGGTCGGAGATCTGACCTCCCTAGAAGGTGACTGGACTGATGGTCAGAGGATGGAGAAGAAGCCGTAAGAGTCGGCCAGGAGTGAGTGGTATCCATCATCCAGGGGTAAAGGAGAAGAAGAGAAGACTAAAGGGAGAGGAAGGGTGGGAGGGAGACGAATGACAGGAGAGAAGAAGACAGAAGGGATCTGGAATCACACAAGATGAAAAAGCAAAACCCTCGATTCACCTATGCACACGAGCTGAAGACCGAAAGGGATCGGTCAGTTATCTTGTCAATTTTATTTTAGGTGATCATTCAGTCTATTAGAGCGATTAAGTGAGCTAAATAGGAATCCAGCTTTTTCTCAGCCGACTGTCCCGTACAGAAAGTCGGTAATCAGTCGAGAAAAATTGGATATGGCTCTAACCTAAGGTGCGGGTCACTCTCTCGCTCATCCAAACTAAACAAGGGAGGGGGTTACTCTCCCCAAGACAGATTTTCAATGAGATGTCTTTTAGGTCAAGTGTGATTAGTAGTCCCAATTTTATTGTTTTTCTTTTTAGATATTTTTCAAATAAAAACAAACGCCTAACGAATTTTTCGGTTCTCCTGGTTATTAAGTCCAAAATAGGGGGAGAAGTCGAAAAAGCCGATGCGTGATGAAATCAATGATGCATGGCAGAGTAAGAAATGCGTACCTGACTCCAGCAGTATACATGCAAGATGATCCGCGCAGAATTGAAAGACAGAAAATAAACTACCTAAATGGTGCATGCAGAAAACCGAGTCCCTAAACATCAGTGCTACTCGAAAGAACCACTAGCTGACCACCAGCCTCCAATCCCGAGAGTCCGGTATAGGACCCACCCCTCCTCTTCTCGACAGGTCGAGTTCAAGAGTAGCGCTTGACGAGGCGGTCTTGCGGTGCGTAGGCTCGAAGGTGGTGAATCAACTATTTTTATTAATATTTTTTGTAGGTCCAATTACCGATCTATAGGTGCAGGCAGATATATTAGGGTATTTGGATCCTAATTATTACGGCACAGTCAAGCAGAAAATCCTACGGCTAGGGGCTCGAAAATCCACGTGAAAATATACTGAAATAAAGCCTAATCTAAACTATGCTACTCCACGGCTATTCCGCGGCTCCCGCGCTCCTGCTTGCTCCTCGCATCCTCGAGCCGCCTCCGGTTCCCTTGGTTGCTCAGCTTCCGAAGAAAGCCGCCTCGGTCCTCGGGCCCTCGCAAGAAAGCAAACAAAAGTGATCAGACCAGATTATTAGATAAACAATGTCAGAAAAATTTATACAAAAATCTGTACAGATAACCGCGAAAAAGAATGCCGCGGGAAAAAGACGACTACTAAGTCGTGCTCCCCGGCAACGGCGCCATTCTGATGAGCCGAAAAATCTCAATAAATCCGGGATAAAATAATCACTCAAAGGGTCTTGCAACCCGGGTCGAGAGATAATCAACTCAATAAGAAAATAGGGATCAGGCCATCAAAACAGAATAAAAATCAAATAAAAATAATAGCGGTCCTCGCTATTTGATTAGCCTGGTATAGCGACTAGGGTCGGACTCAGGGAGCACATAATGGCCTCGCGGCCTACGAAGTAGTAAAAAATAGCGAAAAATAAAAGACAAATGTTTTTGGTGGATTTTTAATATTTTTTATATATTTTTTTGGATTTTTAGATAATGAAGAAAATAAAGAAAGCAAGAAAACAAGCAACTACACACAATTATTTAACTAATCAAAATTATTCCAAAAATTCAAACAAAAATTTTTTATGTTCTTTATATTTTTTACTGTTTTTGGTTAATTTTTGGTATTTTTCTGATTTTTATTGAATTTTCTAAAAATCAAACAAGGTAAGAAAAGAGAGGTACTGTCCAGTCAGACTTGGAGGACCAAAATAAAATGGATAATGGTTCTATCAAGGCCTGAAGGTAATTTTCCTATATAGTAGAAACTACAAGGAAAATTTAGGCACCAGAATTATTAATTTTGGATTTTTTCTTTTAATTATTAGAATTGTATGGGTTTTTAGGGATTCTGTAATTTTTATAGGTTTTATAAATCCAAAAATGACCAAAGTTGGTCAGAAAATCAAACAAGGCAAAACAAACACTATATAATTTTTTTGTAATTTTTAGAGGTGTTTTAATATTTTTTTTGTGATTTTTAAAGCTAGACAGTAAAGAAAATGCTTGTTTTTTCATTTTTAAAAATATCAAATGAAATTAAAAATGTCTCCAAAATTTAAAGAAAATTTTCCGTGGTAGGAGCCATGTGTCCAATTTTCATCAAATTTGGAGTTGGTTTGCTATTTTATTAAAATCAAACACAAGGGCACAGTACACAGGGACCTAAATGCAATTAAAATAAGTTCCAGGGGGTCCGGTGCAAAATTCCCAAGAACTCACGTGTAAAGTGCATGACCTGGGGCACTCAAGGACCTATTTGCAAGAAAACTTAAGTCCTGGACTAAATAGTAACACGTACTAAAAGTCCAGGGGCGAAAGTGTAAATTACCCACGATATAAGCACATGTGCAAATAAAACACTCACAGGGGCATTTCTGCAAATATTAAAAACATAAATTCATTCATTAACACCCTGAAACCATAGGTCCATACATGCAATTAACCCACAAAAAGCACGTGTCGAAGCACGTGTCCACACCACACAGGGGTATAAAAGCAAATACCATAAACTACCAGGTCCACTATGCAAATTACCCAACTAAAATAAAGGTTTAAAAATATTTACAAGACTAAAAATTAACAGCTACGAAACGAAGGGCCTAAGAGAAAGTTACCCTTTATTTAAGCCGACGGTGGGGAAGGCGCCACGTGGTAGATCGGACGGCTGCGATGCTCTGGGGGAAAAACCCTCGCTGATCTGACGGTTGCGATGCGGGCACGTGGAGATCGAACGGTTCAGAATAACTGGTGCCTCTTCATCTGATCGTGCGTCCCTGATCAATCCTCCGAAGAATCTGACGGTGGAGTAACTCCTCAAATCAACGACACTGAGTAAATCTGGAGCTGGAGGACGGAACGGACGACTGGAAGAGGTCCAGGAAGAACAGATGGCCGGCGAACTTCGTCAGCCCGATGTACGCGCGACGAACCTCCTCTGCTGCTTCTAAGATGCGGAGTAGCTCCGCCAAGGTGTCCCACAGCTATTGCAATGCTCCGATGATGACGAGGAGCTCTGGAGAGCTCCGGCGATGGTGAAGACCTGGAGCGCCGGTGCATGAGCTGTTGGCCTCCAAATGAGGCCCTCCTGACGATCTGACCTGCACAGGAAGAAAGATGGGTCGAGGGCAAACTGCCTCGACCCGTCAAAATGCGAAATGGATGGAAGATGCGTCGGTGTGGAGGTCCTCCGGTGAGCAGCGGCGGAGGAGGACCGGGTTCCTGCTCTAGGTCGAGTCAGGGGGGATGGGTAGGTGGAGAAGGTGAAGAAAAGCTCGTGAAGGTGGTGGCGTAGTCGGATGGGCGAATGGTTGGACGTAGACGACAGGCGAGAGCGGCGGAGCTACAGGAACCTAAAATGAAAAATCGAAATCTACACTACCTACGGCCTAAAGAAGTTACCTGGTAGATGTAGTCGACTAGGCTGGAGCTTCTGGAGCTCCGGGGTCATTGCCTGCAAGGGGGCGTCGGTTTCCTGAGGCTGGGCGCGCTTGCGGCGGCGCACGGCGGCGAAGCCACCGGATCAAAGGTTTCCCGGCTGCTCGAGCCTCGCTTTCACTCCAAATCGCACCGCTGTCACTCAGGCGAGGTGGAGGAGCTCCTTGGCGACGAGGGGGAGGACCAGAGATGCGTGAAATGGCTGCCGGAGGCGAGGTTAAATATGGCTAGGGGTCTGAGAAGACGAAGGTCGGGCGAGCAACTCACAACTCGGATCCCCAAAACCCACCCCAGGCGAGGGTCTCGGATCCACAGGGAATCCATGGAGCCCAGGGTTCGAGGAAATGGTGATCGGATCGAGTGGGGAGAAAGAGGAGAAATCGGGTCGCCGCTCCGATCCGTAAGGGAAGAGGGTCCGCGGGGGAGGTTGACCGGGGTCAACAATCCCCCGTGGACCAATCAAATTATTCCATTGGAAAATTATTTAGAAATTTATTTAAAAATAGTAAATGACTTATTTTCAAAAAACATAAAACATGAAAAATGTTTACTTATTTTTAAACGATTTTTAGTGAAATTTATTTATTTTTTTGAAATATATTTTAAGTATTTACAAAATATTATTATTATATACAGGTATATACAATATTCATTTTTAATTTTTGATTTTTAATTATTTATTTTTGTATATTTTATTCTACATTTTATATTTTATTTATTTATATAATAAAATTTGGAATAATTTGGTATTTTTATTTTATTTTTATTATTTATTTACAAAGGTTAAATAAATACTATTATTTACATACATACATGGTATATATACAATGTAAGTTTTGATTTTTATTTTATTTCTTTTTATTTTATTTTTATTTTTGTTTTTATATTTACAAATATTTACAAAGAAATACAATCCATTTTTATTTTTTTTTATTTTTATTTTTAGAGGAAAATATTTTTATTTATTTATTTACAGGTATATACATATATGAACTTCCTTATCTCTCTCTACTTGGGTTTTTATGCGGTCAGGCCCATGCTGAGCCTTCCCTTGGGATTAGGTCGCTCAATATTTATTCTAAATATCTCCCTCTTTTTCTTTTGTCTCTTTATTCTTTTATTTTTGCACAAAAACATGCTAATTATTTACTTTTATACAATGCATGCATTTTGGTAATTATTAATATTTACATGAATATACATGTATTTGCAAAGGTTTTTGTAGCTAAAATATAAGAATAAAGAGTGATGAATGGGTATTCATCAGTACCATGGCTATCTTAATGATCATACAGCTGTTGATTCAATTATTGAATCATAGAGGCTGGTGCTTGGATGAATATCTAAAGAGTTAGATTGAGGACTCATCAAGCACCGTCAAATGATTGTTAAGATGTGATCTCCGGCCTGAGTAGGAGATGGCAATCCTTTCTCACATAGGCTGATATCTTACCGACCTCTTGATGCAGGTCCTCTGCATAGGAATAGAGATTCGGAGGTGTCAAATTAGTTAGGTCAAAGGGTTGACTTAACGAGGTCGAGATAACCTAAGTCCTGTGTTGAATGTTGTCACAGCATAGGCACACATCCTCTGACCGGAGAGAGATGTGTTACTATATGTCTGAGTGTGTACATTTGGCAGACCAATAGGTTGATGACCTAACCAAGGTCTATACACCGGCACGCTGGTGTGCAAGTAAGGGCATGTGAGTAATACGATCTCTCAAAGGGATCATACAGGTTCATTACTGAATCGGAAGACATGAGCTCACTCATGAGATATTGGGAAGAATCAAATTCCGTGCACGGTCGTCTCACTTTGGAAGCTTGACTGAATTTGTAGGTTTGATATATACTTTTGGAAAGTATATGATCAAGACCTAGGTATGATATATTCTTTTGGAAAGTATATGATCGATACCAAATCCCAATGATCAAATGAGAAACTTATTGATAAAACCCTGAAGAAGACAGTATAAAATTTATCTTGATCTTCGGGTTGATCATAGGTCTTCCAATATGCAGGATGTACAGGTATTGGGAATACCCGAGGGTGATGTGATCATAAATGATTGTATATCCATGACGCTTCCATTCCGAGGGAGTAATGAAACAGGTCTGGATTTTAGTGACTCCTTTCAGTAGAGAAGCAATCCGATCTTAGTCCAAGTATTGGACATTGGTCTGAATGAGATTCAGATTCAATGAGAAGATTGGATTTGCGATCTTGATTTAATCAAGCATCTGTGGGAGGTTCGTAAGATCTGGATTTGAGATAAGATCTCAGTATCCAAGTCACTATACGTGGAACAATACAATCGCCCTGTCCTTATCTCCAAGTATCTGCGGAGAAAGCACATTATTCTTGAAAGGGTTCGAGAATGATTCATTTGATGAAATTCATATCCAAGCAAGTAGAACTTGATGATTAAATGAGATTTAATTATTAAGCTTAATATGAATATGATTCATATTGTGAGAATGATTATCCAAGATAATTAAATGGGATTTAATTATCAAGAGAATGTGGATATTATTATCCATAATATTTGTGTATTGTAAATATGATTTATAATATACATATATTCAAGAGAGAGAAATTTAGTAAATAACATTTGTTAATTATTAAATGTGGATTAGATTCACATTTGTTAATTAACTAGAAATGTCATTTACAAATTAGTTTGGGATGTGAATATGATTCACATAATTTTCAATGGCATGATTGAAATGTTCACAAATTAATTTGGAATTAATTTGGTGGATATTTTTGTGATAATTGAGAGATAATGTAATATAATAAAAAGGAGAAATAAAGCCACCATTAGGAGGCAATATTATCTCCATGATGATTAATCTCTCAACTAACTTATTTATGTTAAATTAAAAATGTGTTGATAATGTTGCAACATATATTTAATTTAAGCATAAATAAATGTTGTTGGTTTTAACCAACAATAATTATAGCCATTGATTTTACATGGACCAAGCCTGGCCGTTGGATCCATGTGTCCCATGGATTGAGATCCACTGGATCCTAAACTAATATAAAAGGAGGGCTAGGGTAGCCTTCCAAGGTACATCATTAAGAGTGTATAAGGTTACAACACACACACACTCTCTCTCTCTCTCATATTCTCGCCCTCTCTCTTTCTCTCCTCCAAAAGATGGATGTCCATCTTGTGTTGAGAAAGGAGAGACTCTCGGCTTTCGTCTTCGACGACTCGTGGATCTCCATCTTCTTTGAGTTGCTTACTCTAAAGGAAGACGACAGATTTCGTTTCATGAAATCAGGGGAGCCATCGCTTGGATCTTCATCGAGGATTGCGGGAAGGAACGTGACTCATCATCGCGCCCGTAAGTGCGTTCTTCGTGGATTGGACTTAAGACAGGAGGATCTCTACTTTGGGATCTCGCGATCACAACCACGCTCCAAAAGGTATTCCTTATACTTTGTGGTTTGATGAAACGATCTGAGAAGTGTTCTCGTGATCATGTGGTTTCATCTTTAGATTTAAAAAATTTAATTTCCGCCGCATTTAGCGACTAGTACGACTAGTTGCTCCGATTGCATAAGATGCGATCGACACGCTTCCGTGATGCGCTTAAGGATTCTCAATATCCTTCATTAGTATCATATGCTCCGTTCTTCTTGCATTTATCTGGTTGTTTCTTATGCATGTGTGCATGTTTAATACTTTAAGTACGCTAACTAATTCGTGATTCTAATATTAGTTGTATGTTGGAAATAGAATTGTGGTAAAAATATAGTGACTTAAACCACCATTCAATTCACCATTACATATTCTATATGGGTACTACGATCCAATACAAATTGGTTATAGTTGTAAATGCTCTAACACTTAAGGACACAGATTCCATTCTTGCATATCAATGTAATTATCTAGCATATTAATGTAATAATATCCTTAATCTACATAAATGGATATGATTATTAAGGGGTCTAAGCATTTATTCTACACTCAAAATAAGGATATGAAAGTTAGAACATGGTATTTTGGAGAAAAAATGAATATACTAGATATAATTATATCATATAGGTCAGGCTATCAGGCTTGCGGGTTCGGACCTTCTCAGGCCCGAACTCGACCTGATAATCAATACGGTCTCATTTTGGGACCCACGACTCACTCACTAAATTTTGGGTTTGGGTCAGGTTATGCGAGTCGGGTTTTGGGCCGGGTTTGGCTGGCCCAACCCTAACTACACGTGGAAAGCCATGTGAGGTGACCTGGTAGGGACCTACTTGTAGTCATAAGGAAGTTCATGGGGTCCACTTGTAATTTATACATTAAATGTTATGCTTAATAAATATTTGCAGGTCTAGATATTAAATACAAAAAATGAAGAAGGGGGTCCTTGATATTTAGCCATTAAATGGCGTGATCTAGCAGTGTAGAGAATGCCACATGAGCGCGACTTAATTGATCTGATGACGGAGATGAGGCATTGGTTTGCTTTATTGAACGACCTAGATTATATCTGGGCCGTGTTCTTCATCTGACGGTGTGGGAGCCCCTTGGAAGAAAGCGGAAGAACCTCTCCCCGGACTCCAACCACCAATCTCAAACCTGATCAACCCCTCACCTTCCTAGAAGGCTTCCGCTCCTCCAGGGGTCCTCGAAGAGCTCCAGATCCCATTGACGGGGACCTAGATGGGGTCCTTTGCTTACAATGACCTGGAGCTAACGTCCGGTGTCGATTCGAGCTCCATAAGTCCCTATTGGCCTTGGTTCTTACACAAAAATGTTACTGGGCTCGAGGGGGTTTTCCTCGACCCATCTGGAAGCTGCTAGGCACCAGGGAAATGAATGGATGATGGAGCTCCGGTGTATAATGGTAGAGGGAGATCGATTCTTCCCATTTTAGCATAATCAGAGGTGGAGATGATGGAGGTTTGATGGAGAAACGAATGGATGAGAGAGTGGTGGCAAAGGCGGGTCGAGTGATAGTGGGAATCACAATGAATTAGAGTTGGAGCTTGAAGCTCCGGTAAACGAAAGAGTTTAAGTTAAAGCTAACATACTGAGCATTTTCTTTAAGAAAAATCTATTCTTCGTGTGCGAGAGCTCAGAGAAGGCATGTGAGTTATTTGGGAACCGTGTGATTTGTGTAGATGGTATTTTTTATTTCAGGGAGTTCATTGGAGCGGACTGAAGTGGCATGGAGATGGAGAGATCATGTGTTTTGGCTATGATTTGGGCGATCTGGTTTGCCAGAAACAATGTGATTTTCTGTCATAAGAGATGTTATGGAAAGAAATTGCCGCGCATGCATGAGGGTTAGTAGAGCATTGAAACTTGTAATTTCGGTTCTGTAACTGACACATTTACTGGTGTATTTTATTGGTGATTAATGATGAAGTTTTTGAGCACTCATTTATAAGGTGGGGCCTTTTTTCTTCAAAAAAATTAAGCAAAATCTATCTCTTCTTCTCCCTTTTGTTTCGTTAACACTTTCATTTGTTAATGAAGAACTTTAACACATTCATATATTTTCCCGTGCAATCTTTTCCTTATGTTTCACTAGTTTATGCAAAGATTTTTTGTCTTATTTTACACCCTGTCTATCCTTGAAACCTCTGACATGAGTGTCTCGTAAGAATTTTCGGAGAAGCATTGTCCTTTATACTATAAGACCTTATTTCTTCATAAATTGCAAGGTTGATGGAGTGGGATTGTAAGGGATTAATAGTGAAGGAAGAATACAAGGAATTCAAATATAATAAAAAGGAAACAACAACTATCAAGTGTTTATAAATTAGGATTAGTTCTTGGATGTATATTTGTTACGTTAATTTACAGAGACAATCGAATTAATGTGTATATGTGTAAAATGAAATAATAATACATGGATCATGATATAATCTCACAACATTATGAGGACGGAAAATATTGCAAGGACCGTGATGTAAAAATCCCATACAAAAAAGGCAAGTATATGCATATCATTATAAGGATGGATCGGGTGGAGGTGACCATGGACTAAGAATTGGCAGCCTGACGAGTGGGAGAGAGGATGTCAGGGGGAAGGGGCTTGGGCGAAGGAGATCGGGCAGAATATAAAGAAGACTATGAGGAAGAAGAATAGATAATTACACTTTTATCTCTATTTTTTTCTAATTACTCTTGTGCCCATAAATTAACTTCCATTTGAGAGGAGAACCGATGACAACTAATCCCGAAGGATGGAAAGGGGCGATGTGTTAAAGATAGGGATGTTTATACTCACGACCCTTCAAGTTTCTGGAAAATACAATTATGCCCTTACCTTTGTTGCAATATCACTTGTGCTCGTACATTCTTGAGCCATTAACAATTATGCTCCTCGAATGGTTGGCGTTCATTCTTTTCTTAATTATCTGTTTCACTTCTTTCTTCTCGACCATCATCTTCTTCCTGCATACCTCTCTCTTTCCGCTCATCCATCAGGCAAAGCCCCTTTACTCCCCTCCCCTCTCCCCAACTTCTTTGGCAGCAAGATGTTGCCTCGACCTCCTCTTTCCCCTCCAGACTACCTCTCCCCTCCTCACTTGCTCTATACCTCCTCCTCTCGCACCGCCCTTGACTTGACCTCCTCTGCCCTCTTTTCCTCCATCCAAACCCTCCTACTCTCTCTCCAGGCCCCTTCACCGGACCATTCCACCACTGACCTTCCCATTCCCCACAAGAGCCTACCCACGAAGACCCCAAAACCAACCATCGCCCCTCCTGCTTTCCTTGTGTCACGCCAAGGTAGAGGGCCATCATCGGAACCAATGGAGCCCGGTGACTTCAAGGCATCCAACTTGAACAATCTAGCAATCTCGTCACCAGATTGCCGTAATGATGAATCCCCATTCATCACTCTTTATTCCTTTATTTTAGCTAGAAATTTTGGTGAAACACCATGCAAATACCTGTAAATACAATAAGTTGTCAAAAATGCATGCATCTTGTATTTAATCATAATTAGCATGTTTTTGCACAAAAATAAAGGAATAAAGAAATAAAGAAAAAGAGGGAAATATTTAGAATAAATATTGAGTGATCCAAACCCAAGGGAGGGCTCCACAAGGGCCTGATCGCAAAATAAAATGAGAGAGATAGGGTAACTCAACATAGTGTAAATATCCCTTTATATGTAAATAATTTATTTTCTAAAAATATATGTGAGGTTCCCATATTGTGTATATATTTATATAAAAATAAAATAAAAAGGAAAAAATGAAATAAAACAAAAATAATTTCTCTCTCTTCCCCTTGTATATCCCATGTACATATGTACCTATATGTATTTATTTCATCCTTGTAAATATGTAATAAAAATCAAATAAAAATCTTTTTATATTCCTTATTTTATGGTTTAAATAAATAAAATATAAAATAGGAATAATTGTACAAAAATAAACAAGTAAAAATAAAAATAAAAATACATATGTAAATATACCTGTATATAATAATATAATGTAAATACCTGATTTATTTTTCAAAAAAATAAATAAATATCATACAAATAATTTGAAAATAAATAAACATTTTTCATGTTGAAAAATTTTTAAAATAAAATCATTTATCATTTTTAAATGAATTTACAAATAATAATTGAATGGCGGCTCATGATTGGTCCACGGGAGATGTTGACCCCCGGTCAACTACCCCCCCCCCCCCCCCCCCGTACCACTTTGCGTGGATCTGCTCCAAGGACCCGATTTCTCCCATTTTTCATGACCAGATCCGCCACCTATGTACCGAAACCCCGGGCTCCGATTACTCTTGATTCATTACTGATCCACGCCCGGGGATCGTCCTAGGGATCCGTGCATCAGCATGCCCTGTCCGACTCCATCTTTGCCGGATCTCCACCTGTATATAGCATTAGCTTCGTCCTCCATTAGCCGCATCTTTGGCCATCCCCTTTTAGTCCCAGGACCTCCCTTCCTCCTCCTTGAGTGACAGCAAGCGAGCGGGATCGATTGTAGCGAGGACCGAGGTCGGAATCCTCAAATCCGATGGTTCTCGCCGCCGTGCTCCACCCGAAGAAGCTCAAGCCTCTGGAGACGTCGCTCCATTAAGGCAAGGACCCCAGGAGGTCACCCACCTCCAGCATAGATGATCTCGATCATCAGGTAACCTCGCCATCCATTAGATTAGCTTCCATTTCCGATTTCGCATTTTGCACGGTCGGTCGATTCTGGCCAACCCACTCCGCTCCGACCATCATTTCTATCATTCGACTATCGCATCACCTTCACGAGACTCCTCTACACCTTCCACGCCCCTCCGATCATCCTGACTCGCCCCGGAGCAGGACCACCGCTCTCCTCCGCCGTCGCCTCGCTGGAGAGCGCCGCCCCACCTCCTACACGCACCCACTCCGCTCGTAACCGGGTCAAGGCACTTTGCCCTCGACCCAGCTTTCTCCCTGTGCAGGTAAAATCGAAGAAGGACCCCATATGGGGGTCCAACAGTCGAAGCACAACTGCTCCAGGCGATTCTCGTCATCGGCGCTCTCCGGATGCTCTCGACCCTGTTGGAGCCTACTGATCGCTGCGAACGACTTCGAGCTTCCTTTCCCCTCTCAGAGCAGCACCAGAGGAGGACCACCGCACATGTATTTGGCCGACGAAACTCGTCGGCGACCTGTTCTTGGAGGACCTCCAGGCACCGTCAGATCTACTCTTTGCTCTAGATTAGATCACATCCGTCCATCTGAGGGTTGCGTTCAGCCGTTGGATCGAGCTCAGGATCCCATCTGAAGCGTCGATCATCGAAGGGGTATCCACAACTCTCAGTCGTCCGATCATACGTGGACTCCCCTCGTCTGTCAGATCTGAATAATAAGGGTAAATATCGCTTAGGCCCTTCCTACTTTAACATTTACTGTTGAGTCCTGTAAATATTTTACGTAGTTATTTTTAATTTGGAATAATTGCACTTTGGACCTGGTAGTTTTGAGTAATTGCATTCTAGTCCCTCCAGTTGTGAAGCACGTGCATCGACACGTGAATTTTGGGCTTTTTGCATGTAATGGGCTGGATTTTATAGATGTTATGGAATGAATCTTTAGTTTAATTATTTTCATATTTACCCCTGTGCGTACTGGAATTGGAACATGTGCGAATTTCGTGTGAATCTTGTGGTTTAACCCCTATACTTTTAGCACGTGTTTCTGTTTAACCTTTAGAACTATGTTTTCTTGCACTTAGGTCCTTGTATGCTGTGTGTCTTGTCTTGATTGAATAAAATATCAAATCAAATCCAAATCCAGTGAAATTTGGATAAATGGCTCGTGCCACTGTCTAAATTTTTCTTTAATTTTTCGGGATATTTTTGTGGCTTTTTGCTATTTTTAAAAATTAAAAACACTCATTTTTGCTACTGTATGGAATAGAAAATCAACTAAAAATATAAAACTTTTCCAAAAATTCTAAAAAATTTAGATTGCTTCTTTTGTTGTTTTTAAGTTTCTATCCAATTTTTGTGTCATTTGGATTTATAAAACCCCTAAAAATTACAAAATCCTAAAAATCTTATAAAAATTCTTAAAAATTCTAAAAAAATAAAAAAATTACAGTTCCAGTTTCTATAGCTTAGTTTTTGTATTTACTTTTCATAAAAATTACCATCAGATTTTTAGAGCTAATTAGTTATTTTTAATTAGCCTATCAAATCTGAATGTACATTTTATCACTGTTTTCCTTTTTCTCATTTTTTATAAAATCAACTAAAAATCATAAAATTACCATAAAATTAACAAAAAAACACTAAAAAATATAAAAAAAATACAAAAATAATTTTATTTGAATTTTCTGGGAATTTTTTGAGTATTTTAATAAATTATTGAATTTGCCTTTCTAGCCTTTTTCTTATATTTCTTTTATAATTAAAAATACAAAAATTTAAAAATACCTAAAATCCACCAAAAATATTTTACTCTTTATTTTATCTCTTGACTACTTCGTAGGCTCTTTTGAGCCAATCCGTGCTCCTTGGGTTCGACCCTGATCGCTATACCAGGTTAAATAACTAGCGAAGACCGCTATTTGTGTTTTTATAGTTTTATCTGATTTGGTGGTCTTATTTTCTTGTTGAGTTCGATCTGCGAGATCTAGGTCGCAACGACCCTTGATTTATTTTATCCCTTGCTCGGGTCTCATGGGATTTTTTCGGCTCATCACGTAACTAGACTTCAAATATTCAATTCCTTCGCCGATAGTGAGTTCTATCTAGTGGCATGAGGTCAAGAATGCAGTGCATATGTGTAATAAATCATTCTTTACCCAGACATTGGTTTGAATAAATCATGATTTGATTCACCACATTGATGAACAAATTAATGACATGTCAAGTATGAGTGATGTAAGAAAATAAGGCCACATGTATTATTGAGAAAAGGCAGAGGATTGCAAAATGGGTAAACGAGACTGCTCCCTAGGGTTAACCAACGAGTTGATCCCGCCCCATTTTCCCTATAATTTTTATTTTTTGGGTAATAAAATATGTATATTCCTCACTATATCCCCCTAATATGTCATTCCAATTTCATCAGAAACAGAGACTCATATATCCTTTATCTAGAACAAGACGATTACAACAATTCTAAAACCGTTAAAATTATATGTTCTAGATGGAGGACATATCAGTCCTTGTCTCTAACGAAATTGGAATGACATATTAGGAGAATATAATGATAAATATACATATTTTTATTTTCCAAAAAAATAAAAATTGAAGAAAATATAGCGGGAAAAGCCCATTCTTCCCTTAAAAAAAGGTAAGGGCATGGATATAATTCCATAAACTCGAAGAGATACAAGTATAAAAATAATGTAAAGATAAGTCCACGCAAATAATCCGCCAATCCAGTGGAAACTGGGCAAAAGCTAATACCATTTCCTGCATCGTCCCCTCTCGCGGGTCCCACTCCAGAGGAACGTGCTGATCCCCAACCCATCAGATCCCGACTCTTTTCCACGCTCAAAAACACCTGCTCCCTCCCGACCTTCCGCACAGAAATAATCAGAGAAAAGCGCGGAGGGAAAGACCTCAGCGATCAGAGATGAGCGGCGACGAAGAGAAGAGCAAGGACTTCCACTACCAGCAACCGCAGGCGCACTACGGTACCTTCCAGCCCCCCGTGGGCTTCCCGCAACCGGCGCCCCCTCCCGGCGCCTTCGCCCCTCCCTCCTCCGCCTCCTATTACCCTCAGGGCTACCAGACCATCCCCGGTAACTATACACCCCCTTCTCCCATCATTTGAACCACCACCACGCCCTAATTATGACGCTTCTGTGCTGCAGTGTACTCAGGCATTGCCGAGGGGACGCCCGTCGTGATCGGGAGGCACCGCCGGCTCCCCTGCTGCGGCATCGGCCTCGGCTGGTTCCTGTAATCGATCTGTCCGTCGCCCTTCCTTTAAGTCTGCAAGCAATTGGTCTCTGATGGTTTTGGGTTGTTATCTGTGAAGGTTTATAATCGGGTTCTTCCTTGCCTCCGTCCCGTGGTACGTTGGAACTTTCTTCCTTATGTTCGCTAGGGTGGATCCCCGCGAGAAACCCGGTTATGTCGCCTGCGCCATTGCGGTATGCTTACTACTAGTCTACTAGTGCATTTGATTGACCGTGATTATGCGATGTGGGATGAGTATGTGTTGTGGTGTTTGGTTTAAAATTTTGTTATTTCTATTGAGGGTTCCTATGCGATGAGCTTTTATTGAAGGGGTGCCTTGTGGGATATGGATTATAGTGGTCGAAGTAGTAAGACTTGGAGAAAAAATCGTCCAGGATATATGTTTCGAAACATATCAGCACTATACGGTCACTAATATTTTATTTTTTTTGTTACGTACTATAGGTAAGCCGTCTCTTGAAGAGGCGGCTTTGCCTTTAAAGTTTTCATGTTACATACTAGTGAGAGCCACCTCTTGAAGATGCAGCTTTGGCTAAAACCAAAGCCGCATCTTCAAGAGACGGCTTTGTCCTTAGAGTTTTTGTGTACATACCGATGAGAGCCGCCTCTTCTTTGACTAAAACCAAAGCCGCCTCTGGCGGCTCACATATGGTACATAATAAAAAATATGGGTTTTTTACCTGGCAAGTCCTATAATCTTTGTCAATTACCTCCACGACCTTTGAAACAACCTAATTCCTCCCTCGACTCCGTAAACTTATTCCGTCTTACCCCACGAACCCTTCTGTTAAATTGACATATTTAGAGTTGACTTCCTTGGGTTAAAAATGAGTAATCTAACCAATCCGCGATCGAACGACTAGAATTAACCAAAAGAAGAAAAACACAATGGGAGGAAGCACCACCTCTTCCATCTCTCCTCTCTCGACGAGGGCAGTGGCCTGGGATGGAGAAGGTGGGCACGAGAGATGTTCGAGTAGGGGAGGCGACATGGCGGGGGGGCTTCGAACAAGGGAGGTGGCGGGGGGGGGGGGGGGGAAGGGGGGCTGGGCGTACCTTTCATGTGGAGCTTGCGACGGTCAGAGTCTTACCGTCTGGTGGAGTGCAACAGTGGGAGCAAGGCGTCGGAGGCCATCGTGGGCCTTGGCGAGGAGCGGAGATGGAGGGTCGTCGGGTTGGAGGACTCGATTTCACCACCAGCCGTTTCGAAAGGCAAAACGTCATCCACCTTTACGCATGGCCTGCCTTTCGATGCAATTAAGGTTGGGGATTCATTTCAACGAAAAATGGATCATTGCCATGCAAAGCCAATGTGCGGTCCACTTATGGTACGTGAAGGCATTAATGCCTTGGGGCAAGGGAAATGATTTCAAAGAATGTGCTTCCATATCCTCGAATTTGGAGGCAACGATGAGTCAAGCGGAGGGGGGGGGGGTGGGTTTCAAGCAGGGGAGGCACATGGCTTCGAGCACGGGAGGCCGGGCCGAGGGGGCTTCGAGTAGGGGAGGCAGCGGTGGGGGTCGTCGAGCAGGGGAGGCGGGGAGGCCTCGAGCGGCGGGTGGCGGGGCCTCGACCGGCAGCCGGACGCGGGGCTCGGTGGAGGGGGGGCTTCCAGGAGGAGCACTGTTCGGGACGGTGCTGCGGGCGGGGGTATGGGTGTAAAAATCCCTAATATAGAAGAATGTAAAGAAATCCGCTCACTTTTAACTTGTAAATGGATGTGGGTTAACCACGAGATCTGTGGGGTAAGGGTTAGCAAGTTTACGAGGTCGAGGAAGGAATTATGTTGTTTCAAAGGTCGTGGAGGTAATTGACAAAGATTATAGGGTTTGCCGGGTAAAAATTCCAAAAAATATTGATGACCGTATAGAGCTAATATATTTTGAGACATACCTCCTGGTCGGATTTTCCTCGTAAGACTTGCATTTGGGTATGAGATCTGTAGCGTACTCACCTTTGTTACTAATCAAACTTGAATATTGGTAATTCGGTTGGATATGGGGATTTGACATAGCCCCAATGAATTTCGCCTCGAGTATGTTTAAGTAGCTGATATTATACTTTTTTTATGTTGACGTCTATTTCGATGCAAGGATCTTCCAGGAGCCCTCTCTCCTACTCTTCTTTTTTGTTATTCTTTGGTGTAAACTTGACAGTCATCCGGTCCTTTATATACAGATGCATCTTCTCTCCCAAAAATCATTTGCTCCATGTGATACACTCTCTGTTCTTTCATGCATTCTCACCTATAAAACTGTAGCTCTGCATGATTCATATTGCTCTTTTGCTCCGTATCGATTGTTGTTATTTGGAAGCAAGGTGTTAGAATTGCAGTTCTTTACCCAATTACATGTACTTCATAGCAGAATTTTGGCCCCTTCTTTACCGTGGCAATGATTGCAAGCAAGGTTTAAAAAAGCGTGAGGCGGTCCGAGGCGTTTTCCCTAAATGTGAGGCGAGGCGTAAGCCTCGAGGCGGTCGAGGCGTAAGCCTCAATTTTTTGGAAAGAAAAATTAAAATTAAAGCAAAATAAATTGGAAAAAATTCTAACAACACTAACAATTGCAATATATTGTCCTAAAGTTCAATACAAACTACAAACTACAACTATGATTGTCCAAAGTTCAAATACGATTGGGAAAGTAGAAAAGAAAACATAAAGTAGGAAATAAAGTTTCACACAAGCATGAAATTAATGCAACATATGTTCCATCACTATTGTGTGATACATCAAAATCACAAATCATCAAAATTGATTCAACGAATCAACTTCAGTCATCTCGCCCCTCAGCAGTGTTGTCGCCGCCATCGTCATCGTCACTGCTACTCATTGGATCATCATCGGAGTCATCCATAAAATTCAAGTGCACATCATCTTCATCTTCATCCTCGCTTCCATCCTCAAAATTGGAGTACTCCTCCTCGTCAACATTAATTGGAGCTTTTCCTTTACCTAATCAAGAAAGTAATATGCATATTGCATAGTCAACCATTTGAAACACAGTTCACAAAAAAGCATCGAACATTCTTTTAATTTATAATATTGTATTGCACCTTTGTCATTTCTTTTCCCCTTCTTTTTAGGCTGAGCGACTTGAGCTCCTCCACCTCTTTGACCTCCTTCCTCCTCAAGAGGATCATCGTCAAGGGGTATGTTCGCATCAAGATCCTGATACGCCTCGACATCGTGTGCTTCTGAAATCCATTCATCACCAGAGTCAATGTCTTCCAAACATAATGGATCTTCTATTGTTTTCTTCCTCAATTCTCTATGTTTCAATTTCAAATTGAACATGATATAAACCAGATCATTGAGCTTCGCTTGTGACAAACGATTTCTTCTCTTAGTGTGGACCTATATAGACATACGTACGGTTTAAGTGATTAACATGAAACAAAAACACTATCATAAAATTAAATAATGCTTTAACCACTTACTTGATTAAAAGAGCTCCAATTACGCTCACACCCAGAAGCACTACAAGTCAAGCTCAACACCCTAATAGCAAATGCTGCCAATTCAGGTGTTTCATCACCAAACAACGTCCACCAATCCGCTGGTAAAGGTCAACCACACATTTTAGTAATTATGTAGTATATGGAAAACTCTTAAAATTTATTTTCAATACTCACCAGGACTTCTTGTTTTCCTTGAATTAACTGCATTTGCCCATCCAAAAAAACCTCTTGCATGCATGAAGGAATCAAGTTGTGAATCTGCTTTCATCCTCGCATCTGGATCAATGATAAATCTTTCCATGCATGAAAACAATCCCATTTTCACCTCTAAGTGGTTGGAGAATGTCGGTTCATAATGAAAGTGGGGATTGAGGAAATAAGCAGCAGCATGTAAAGGCCTGTGAAGTTGACGATCCCAACGGCTATCCACAATATCCCAAATAACTTTATATTTGGTCTCGTCATTTTCAAGATTTCTAGCAATCTCCTCCTTGGCCCTGTCCATGGCTTCATAAATAAATCCCATCGGTGGAAATTTTTCAGAATCCACCAACCTCAAAACGGTGACCAAAGGCTTCGTGGTGTTGAGAACATATGCAACACCAGGC
The DNA here is from genome assembly GCA_037367405.1 of Ottelia alismoides. Taxonomy (NCBI): domain Eukaryota; kingdom Viridiplantae; phylum Streptophyta; class Magnoliopsida; order Alismatales; family Hydrocharitaceae; genus Ottelia; species Ottelia alismoides. Next base: position 158,728 of record JAZKJV010008142.1, on the reverse strand, counting down.
CAAAAAGACTTGCTCTTCACAACAATGTTCACCACACTTTGGCCCAATGGGCGATTCACATAAGAACTGTTCTTCCATGCTCTGGAAGTGAAGAAGGATTCAAGTGAATCCTTGGCTCTAATCAAGCTTTGCAACGTAAGAAATGCAGTGGCAAATCTTGTAACGGTAGGTTTCACCAAATCACAACCTGCAATTTTTCTCACCATTGCCAAAACCCAAGCATGAGCATACACAAAATTGATAATTTTTTTGGCTTTTTTGAACACCGATGCATGAAGTGGCAATTTGAGGATATCCTCCAACATCAAATCTATACAATGCGCTGCACAAGGTGTCCAATAAAGATTCTTCCTTTTATCCATCAACATTTGTCCAGCAGCTTTGTAAGCGGATGCATTGTCCGTTATACACATACATATTGATATATACTAACTACAAGATGCACATACATCATACATGTAATCCTTCATCATAGTTGCAAAAAAATAGCCTAGCAAAAAAATGCACATACATCATAGTTGCACATACATGACATCCTATCCCTAGGTGTTATGTCAAAGAGAAAGAATATAATGTTGCAAAAAAATAGAGAACTCTCTACTAATAAGTCATAGCATATGTAAGAATTTAACCCAACAATTGGAAAACACAAAAAAAATGAAAAAAAAATAAAAAAAAAACAAACTCGGAGGAGGCGGCGGCGCATACCTACTCCGGCTGGACGGCGAGAGGGTCGGCGATGGAGGGGAGGCCTGGGCGGCGACTCCGGAGGGCGGCGATGGCAGGTTGGCGGTGAGGCGGGGCCGGGACAGGGAGGTGCGGGGCTCAGGGGAAGGGAGGGGGAGGGTTTCTGTCGAACAGAACCTTCCCCAAACCCCGACCTTTCGAATGTATTAAAAAAGGTCACGTGCTTTGCACGTGACCCGGGAAAAGTAAAAAAAACCCATTTTTGAGGCTTACGCCTCAGCCTCGCCTCGAGCGCCTCACGCCTCGAGCGCCTCAGGCGAGGCTGAGGCGTACGCCTCCTTGGATACACCTGAGGCGTGCGCCTCGGGGCGTTTTGGCCACGCCTCGCCTCGAGGCGTACGCCTCTGCGCCTCGAGGCGGCGCTTTTTAAAACCATGATTGCAAGCACGCGGAGGTTCTATATAACATTGGTTGCCACTTTTCTGTGATCGGGAAAACATGCGATATCTTTTTAGTCCCCAGCAACGTGTCTGTAATGCAGGGAAGTTATGAAATTTTCACTTATCCTTAGCCCAGGAACTAGAACATATGTCGATGGAATGCTAAGAGGAGGTGCAAGCTCTTTGTCTCAACAATTGAAATATTGATTTTAATATTCACACAGAGTTTTGATGGGACTTTGCACATATCATAGATCTTCAGATTATATTTCTTCGAGATGTTATATGGAGCGAAAAGTGGAAATCACTGTCACAAACTCAACAAGTTGTAAGTTAGTTGCTTCATATTCACGATGATGGCTTCTCTAGGGATAGTTCCACTGCACCTCTTCTACTTACGATCTCTTTTTGTTGGAAATGCTCAATTCCGAAGGCTTCTGCTACATAACGGAGAAAGCTAAACCTTTGTATTGTAACAATTAAGAGTATCCGAGGTTTTAGTGCACTCTTTGTCAAATGTTATGTTGTTTGGAGGAACTTTGCAAGAAAGATAGCAGATGGAGTAGAGTGACAATTAGTCTTGACATGGAGTAGAGTGAAAATTACACTGAAGGTGGTGTCACATGGGATATACTCCATGAAGGGGGAAGAAAGATAGCAGATGGAGAGGGGATCGAAGTCTCTCTAGGGCTGTTTCCCTTATCCTAGATATAGCAAGCCGTAAGAATAGCATCTTCTCAGAAAGAATGTAGGGCACGACTCTGAATAAGGAGAGTACGAGTGATATCAAGTAACGGTGCTTTCTCTCGACAGTTCCATTCTGTTGAGAGGTGTAGGCGCAAGATGTTTGATGAAGAATACTATTTGATGAGAGAAATTGAGAGAGCACACGAGTACAAAATTGCAGAGCATTATCAGCTCACACAATTTTGATAGATGCAGAAAAAAATTATGTACTTCTTTAATAAAGTTTATAATAATATTTCTAGCTTCAGATTTATTTCTCAACAAGAAAATCCATGACAAATGACTAAAATTATCCACTGCAACTAAATAAAACCTGTCCCTGATGATCAGAAACACAACTCAGACCACAAATGTCAACATGGAAAAACTCAAACGAGGAGCTACTGCTCTGACTCTGACGACCAGGGAAAACAGATCGATGATGGTTTCCCAACTGCCAAGCTTCGCAGTTGAATGATGCTCAAGACGAAATCTTAGAAAGAACTTGACGTATTTTCTGGAGAGGAAGATGACCAAAACACAGATGTCATAAGAAGAGAGAGACCAGTCCAGTGGAATGAGAGGATAGTCCAACAACATATGGGGTACAAACTAGTCGATAGAGGCCGCCCTGCTCACGGCCACACCTGCAAGAATGTCCTGAAATACAAGAGATGATGGTTCAAATATAGCTATACAATGTAAATCCTTAACAATCTGGCTAATAGACAATAAATCCATTGAGAAATCATGAGCGTGGAGCATATAGTGTAATCGCATAGAGGGTGTTAAGCTAATCTCCCCATATTCTGTTATCGGGGAATGAGTCCCATCTGCTATAACTACAGTCCTCCTTGGAGGAACCTGTCTGTAGGCGGTGAGCTGATCTCTATTTCCACACAAATAATGTGTCGCACCGGACTGAACCATGAGAAGAAGTAAAGGCATGAATGCTATCTGAGGTACTGACTTCAGCATTGGCTGATATGTCTGAACTATTCTCTAAAGCATGTGAAGAGGTGCTAGCTGGGGGCATGATGTCTCTCAATCTAGAGACAAGTTCATCATATCTCTGGTCTAATGAGGATGAAGATGCATGAAGTATAGTATGCTCTGCTACATGGGCTGATGCAGGGAAACTATGCTTGGAGTAGCATGTATCCTATGAGTGACCAGATCGATGGCAGTAGGTGCAGGGTTGGCTGGGATAGGGCTGGCGAGATTTACGACCTCCTCTATCACGCGGTCCATGACAACGAAAATGAGAAGAGCCTCCTCGATCACGGGATGCAGCCATTGCTGATGAGTTCAACATGGAAGTCGGTGAAGGAACATTGATCCGTTTGAGTCTACGGAAAGCTTCCTCCATGGGAGGAATAGTAGCGTCTGCATGTGTATGAGAGCATATTGCTTCATATTGCGAGTCAAGAAATGTTAGGAAAACACCAACCATCGTGGCATTCCGATATGTTTTTAGCTGCTCTGGGGTAGTCGTGAGAGGGATGAAGTTATGAAGCTTCTCAAACATCCTGCACAAGGCAGTATAATGAGCATGAATGGGTCGTCCATTTTGTTTTACAGTAAAAATATCATGTTGAAGCTGTAAAATCTTCGTCTCATTCTTCGCATGTGAATACGTGGCAGCAAGTATATCCCACATAGCTTTGGCAGTGGGATGGTACAAAATGTCATTCCCAATCTCTGGTATCAAAGTACCCGACAACCAAACTTGAGCATATGCATCATCGACCTCCCATGAGCCATTCAACACTGTCTTCTTTGTCGGCTCTTTCCGTGTAAGAATATGTTTCTTACCCATTGACTTTAGGCTCATGAATTGCATGGCCCACAACTCGTAATTGGACCTCTGAAGGTGCCCGTGGTAGGGATGTCTATCTTGCTCTCTGACATGTTGTCGGTCAAAGAATACTAGGATCGTAGACTTAAAGAAATAATTGTCTACACTGACATAGGGGGATTTGGTTGCATGTGTAGACTCAAATTGCAACCAAATCCATCACCCCGAACCGGACCGAGGTGACCCACACGCGGCGCTGCAAGAGGTCGATGACACCTCGAGACACGTGCCAGTGGCAATTGGAGAGAGAAAAGGGGCTGCTGTCAGTGGCGACGGCTCCTAGAGAGAGAGGGCGGTTGCGGCTCCTCGAGAGAGAGAGAGAGGGTGACTGGTGGAGGTCTAGGGCTAAGATACGAGAGCTTCAACCTAGGACCGCCGCTTTGATACCATGTTGGAAAAATATGAGAGTTGTTTATTCCATGGAACCCTAGGCTCTCTTATATAGGGGAGAGACCTGTGGATAAATTACGTAAGATTGATGAAGGAAAGATAAAATAAGAAAAAGAGTACAATAACTGAAATATACCTCTACACGTGCTAAGCTTTAGCCAAATTCTTGGATAATGTACTTGTAATTTTTTATTTCTGATCAATGGAAATCCTAGTTGAGCACCTACCTTGTGAACACTCTGCTTTATAAAAAAAGAAACATGCCTTTCCATTTGTGCTATATGACATGAGAGAAGAATCTTTTACAAGCATGGATATGGTCCTATGGTTTCACCCCAAAAAACACACTTGCATGTCACACATACATTGATGCAACCCCGATTTGAATTTATTTTATTTTTAATTCTTACAATATTTTCTATCTTGTAATTTCAAGCATTGCAACTTTGGATGTGTCCTTTAGGCAAAGTGATGTGTCTTTTGGATGAAAAGGTACACCTCTTATTTAGTATTGGCTTTTTATATAAGCCACCTACCATTTGTAATAGTTAGAGTGAGTGAAATAAGGTTATTATACTTTGGACACTAATCTCCAACTTCCTATAAATTCTCGCTTCTCCTTTCATATGTTCCCTTTCTCAATATCCTGTTCTCACTTCCTCATGCAGCTTGGCATGCTTGTCCTCTCCTTAGACCAAGTTCCTACCTCCTCACCCCTCCATAATTCTCCCCCCAAATTTCAGACCGCAATGAACATGCATGATCTTATTCCTAGTACTAATTTGTGTACCATATTTGATATATCATTCTGTCAGAGTTATTGGGTCATTTCTATTTATTCTTATTTCAGTCATGTAACACCCCTTCAAGGTATCTATGTAGTTTTTCCTTTTTGCTCGTCTAGGGTTTCACGCTATATAAGAAACCTTAGAGGCTTTAAAAAAAAAAAGAAACCTTAGACCCATGGAATAAGACAAGTCATTCGCAGTTCTCTCATCCTTCTCCACATGGTATCAGAGAAACGATCCTAGATGGAGATTTATATCTTTCTTTGAAGATAAAAGGGTGGAGCTCCAAGATGGACACCGCAAGAGTTGCAATGATTATGAAAGAGGCATTACATGAGTTAGATACATGCCCAAGAAGAGACAGTGGTTTGATGTCGACCTAATACATTTGCCACTGTTAAGAAATAGAAAGCGGAAGCAAACCATGGAAAAGTATAAGAACAATAAGAATACAACGGGATTTAATGTGGAACCCTACTCCGTGAGAAGCGGGATGAAACCACGGGAGAAGCCCTCTAAGGGGCGTGTTTTTCTATTGCTTTTCTCAATGGATAAAGGAGGTCTGGGGCTCCTTATATAGCCTTCCCAGAGCCTCCAAGTCCCACCGCTAGGCGGTGTGGGACTAAACACTGGATGGGGTAAATGGATCTTCTCCAGGATCCATTTACCCTGCTACAACTCATGACGCATACAATGAATACTCCAACACTCCCCCTTAAGCTGGAGTATGCAATGCTCAGCTTGGATAAACAGAAAGAAACTCAACTCAACGTTACAGGATACTACGGACAATATCAACCCAACGCGCACAATGCTGCAGTCGAGGACGTTGCTTCTCATGTCGTGCAGGTGAGGAGGACGAACGAGCTGGAGTGTGAGTCTACTGAATCTCCTCGTCAGAGAGCATGTGCTCTGAACTGCGCCTGTCAGAGTCACTGCAACTGAAAAATGAGTCTCCTCGTCGGAGTACTCTGGCCTGCCACAATAATATGGACAACTACTCCATCTCTAAAAAGGGCCGAACTGAATAAGGGGCCGTGGCTGTGCAATCCTCGTCGGAGTCCACGGTCGCTGGAGAATGTAGTCTGAAAATAGTTTCCTCGTCGGAGAACTGGGTCTCTCCCATCTGGCTCAGAGAATGGTGTACTGCTCTGGTGTACCTATGATACCACATGAAAACCCTTGCCAACATGACATAGGGAATGGTCCTCTACTCTAGAGTCCCTATGGCTCACATGAAAACTCTGGCCGACAAAACAAGAATAATAATGGGGACCATGAACAAATGATGGCAACATGTGCTCATCTGAAATGACCGCAAACATATGCGTGTCTGAACATGAGTCTCTCTCTGGAGATCTCGAAAAATGGGCCTCTCATCATGGAGTGCCTCGATCTTGGACTTTGACCAATCTGTCGAGTCTGAACAACTGTGCATCAAACTGGGACTCGGAATCTGACCTTCGAGTCTGGAATTGCGCATAGAAAAATCTTCATCTGAAAACTTGTAGAATCTGAAAATCTGGCCGGTCTGGATAATCTGACATCAGAACCTGCAACAGAACCTGTGACTCTACATATATACTCTCCCTTTCTCCCATACTTGTCGAAAAATATGGACGTCGACCAAGTTGGGAGAAGACAAGATAGATGGGGAAAAACATGAAAATTCACAGAAATTTCTTGCGGCTTTTCTTTTTCTCTTTTTTATAAGCCGCCATTTTTTTAACATTTTTTAAACCGTTTCATTCATTTTTTACGGCTCTTCCCCCCTTTTTTTAATGCGTACGGCTTTTCAAATGTACGTGCCTCTTTTTTTAATCAAAATTTTTTTGAACATTTTTTTAACACAAGCTTCGGCCCTTCCTTTTTTTTAACAGGACCCAACATTTTTTTTTCAAAATAATTCCCTCTTTTTTTCCTTTTCAAAAGTCACGGCCCACTAGACCCTCAAATAACCTTTTTTTAATAAACAAGCCATCAGCCCCTAGGGTTCCCAATCGTGGGAACCCTCTTTCAAATGGCGCCGCCCCTGATGGGGTTGTCGTCGTAGCAGAACAGGAGGGCTGAAGCCAACACCCCCCGCTAGGGGTTTTCCTGCTCCTGCCACCGCCAACCTTGAGAGCTCTAATGGCGCGCGCTTCACCTTGCGTGGGATGGAGAAGAGAATACCACACGAAGTGGCTCGCTGGAAGAGAGTCGCGAGGCTTCGGCGTGGACCGGAGAGCTCCTCCTGAGACGAGGGCTTGCATGCGAGTGCCGCGCAGGAGCGCGCGAGGAGGGCCTGGGAATCGGAGAATCGCCGGGGGGGGGGGGGGGTAGGGCTTGGGACCTGGAGTGATCTCTGGATGCCGCCGCCAGGGGGCCGTGCAACAGTTGCGCGAGGAGGGAGGATGCGTCAGGAGAAGTGCCCGCGCGCGCCGCCTTGGAGGAGCGAGGGCTGGATACCTACGCCGCTGGAGGAAGGAGTGGAACCTCCTGGGCTGCGCGAGTCGAAGTGGCGCGGAGGAGAAATCTTGGCGGGTAGGAGGCTGAGGAGGGATGGCTCCGCCGCCTCCTTGGAGCAAACTCCTGGATTTTCTTCATGTGTGGAGATGCTCTCGGAATCTGAGAGCGAGAGGGGACAATGCCGAGTCTCCTGCAGTCGCGGCTTCAGCGCAGATCTGTTGTGTGCATGGCTCCAGATCGCCGTAGAGCAGCTTCGGCGCGAGGCCAATCACCGAATAGAGTTCCAAGGAAGGAACCCCCAACCTGCTGGTGTGGAAATAGGGTTCTTGAAAGCCCTTCAATCTTCTTCGATCTTGAACATGAACATATATATGAACAATAATAGTCTTCGAGAATGAACAATCGAATCTCGAACAAGAAATAATAAAACACTTGAAATCCTCGAGAATCGAATCCGCTCTGATACCATGTTAAGAAATAGAAAGCGGAAGCAAAACATGGAAAAATATAAGAACAATAAGAATACAACGGGATTTAATGTGGAACCCTACTCCGTGAGGAACGGGATGAAACCAAGGGAGAAGCCCTCTAAGGGGCGTGTTTTTCTATTGCTTTTCCTCAATGGATACAGGAGGTCTGGGGCTCCTTATATAGCCTTCCCAGAGCCTCCAAGTCCTACCACTAGGCGATGTGGGACTAAACACTAGATGGGGTAAATGAATCTTCTACAGGATCCATTTACCCTGCTACAACTCATGACGCATACAATGAATACTCCAACAACCACATAGAATTTTTGTTCATGAAAAATAAACCCATTCCTAGCGCATCATATAATCCAAATTAAATCATATACGGGTACAACATCGTCGTGGGGATTGCCTCCCACCCCCCACACCGCTCCCTGGAAAGATGAGAAGTCATTTGTTCTAATCCAAGGGATGTTCGCCTCCAACCAGACCTGATAAGAGGAAACACAACCGAAGATGCGATCTAAATCTTCATTCTCATTCGTACATCGTAGATATAATACACTCGTAGAGAAAAGCATGTTTCTTCAAACCATGGTCATCAAGCGTCTATACCGAGCTAACCACAGAAAAACCTTCACGCGGTGAGGGATTTTATTGTTCCAAATAATGCGACAGTATTGGTTGAGGTACTCTTGAGACAGAACAATATCTTTAACAAATATTTGATAAGCCTTTTTATCCGTGAAACGACCATTTGTCCAGCAAAAATGATATCTTCCATGGACAAATCCCCTAACATCTGAAAGATCCTTAAAGATCCACAAATTTATACAGACTTTATTCCGAGAAGTCAGAAAGAAAGGTGGGAGACCACGAGCTGCTTGACCAAGCATAATGCTCCAAAAGGTCGTTGTCATCCACAAGGGAAAAAAGACAAGGGTACCGTGCATCCAAAGATCCAATACCCAACCAGTTGTCTTTCCAGAATCTGAAAATTTGACCAATTTCAATGACAGGTTGAAGAAGCTCTCCCATTTTCGGGATGATTTGACATATACCTTTCCATAGAGATGATATGTATCGAATATTCTTTCCACTTAAAGAGCCACGGATGTCATAGATTCTTCTTACAAGGCGACAAACAAGGTCATTAGAATCTCCCCACAGTCTAAGATCCATTTGGTGAGTAATGCTTTATTCATGTGTTCTAGTCTCAAGATCCCCAAACCACCATTCTTCTTAGCTCGAGTAACCTTGTCCCAGCTAACATGGTGCATTCCTCCTTTCATCTGTCCACTATTTATCCAAAAAAGTGCCTCATGATGGATTCGATCTTAGCACGCACACCTTTTGGAGGAAGCTTGGTTGATCAGAAGAAGACATGGATAACAGATAAGACTTGTTTTAGCAACACCAATTTTCCATCGGGATTCATGCCTAGCACCTGCTGCCACCGCCAGCCTCTCCTCCTCTTCTTCTCGGCTCTTATGTGAGCCCTCTCCTCAGCCTAAGGCCTCATGCAAGGCTCCTCTACTGTCGATAGGGTTGCTACGCGCTGCCTAAGCCTCTCCAGGCTACAACATCGTCGCTTAGGCCTCTCACCCTCCCTGCATGTTTCCTAGGCTGCTATGCACCACCGCTTAAGCCTCTTTAACACCCTACGATGCCCAGGAGATCGCATAGGGATACCACATCCGGGTGCTCCAAACCACGCTAGGGATGCACGCGGTCATCTAGGTCAAATCTGCCACGTTGCCGACTTTGTGAGGCCGCCATCTGATTCCTTGTTCGTGGATCTAAGGCACTTTCTTGCCCTCTTTGAGCACCGCAACATTGATTTAGTCACCTACATGCATGACTAAACACACGATTCTTCTTCTTGATCTCTCTATCTGACCATGATGGCATCTCTTCCTACTGAGGTCAAACCATGTACACTATATCTTTTATGATGGTATATGGAACTTCTATTCAACTCAAAGTTATAGAAAACTTTGTGTTCTAGTCTCGTTCTTTTTAAGGTGTTCATCAATGGTCAGCGAAAGATCTATATTCTAAGGAAAGATCATCTGAAGGAGATAGATAAGGATTACGGATTTTGGATTATCGATAATTATTAGACCATTACTTGGATGATCAATAGCATTGAACTTCACGTTGCTTCGAACTCACTCTACAAAGACACAATGAAGGAGATATTGAGGAGTTAGAACAGACATGTTCTTAGAAGACGATCAAGTATCGACTCACAGACATATATATGTAGATTTGGTCAGCATCTCAGGGCGAATCTACTCTCGTTGAGTACTACAGGTTCCTTAGCAGTCTGTATGAGGAGCTTACGGTATTCTATCCCGCATGTTGTATTAAACATGTAAAGGAGATATGAATGGCATGTTTATCAGTTCATGTTGTTATGCATCCTCGATGCCAAGTTATAAAGGAACAATTTCTTATGTCTGATACATTGCCATTCCTTAAGTCTATCTTTGGTCGCCTTCAAAAACTTGAGACATCCACTGGTTGTACTTCCTTTCTATCCCCCCATAGAGAATTTTGCCTACCTTCTCTCCGGAAGAGGAGGACGATATAGCTTTTGAGGAGGACGTGGCCATGATGCTAGTTATGGTCGTGGTCATGACATAAGCCGAGACTGTGACTCAGGTCGTGGTTGTGGACGTGACACTAGCTCTTTGCAATATCCACAATGCACACATTGCCAACGTCGGAATCATCCATCGAAGTGTTGTTTGGCAAAATTTGGCTATCCTCCTCGTGCCAATAATGCTTATGAGACTGCTTACGATTCTGCAGAAGCATCTCCTGATCCAGACTCTAATGGTCAGACATTCCAACTCAGTGCTACAGATTATTCACGCTTGATGCAACTTCTATAGAACTCTAGTTCTTCCACCAGCGAGAATACTCCTATTGCTGGTCTGGCTACCACCTCCTGTACGATAGCCAACATCGCCACTACTTCTGCTCTTGCTTGGATTATTGATTATCGAGCCTTCATCCATTTGATGGGAGAAGGTAATATGTTGACCTCCTGCTAACCCTCTTCAATTGTGAAGTTGGTTTGGGTTGCCAACATGGCTCATTCTCTTGCAACTAATGTCGGGACTTTGGAGTTCTTCTCCAAGCTCCAACTCACTGGAGTTCATTATGCCCTGATTTTCCTTTGAGTTTGCTGTTTGTTCATAAGTTTGTACCGAGCTAAATTCCATGGTGATTTTTAATGAGTTCTACTGTTATTTTTTTGACATCATGACGATGCAGATTTTTGATGAACATGAGAAAATGGTCTTTATTATCTTGGAATTCCCTCTGATTTCATGTTTGTCGGTGTTGCATCTATCTCCACCAATATATTCCTTTGACATCTTTGTTTTGGGTATCCTTCTGTCAAGGCCCTCTCCATGATGTTCCCTAAACTCTCTACTCTGAAACCAGAGGCGTGTGAGTTTGGCAAATATCATCAAGCTTCCTTTCCTGCTTATGCTGGGCCGCGTCGTACCCCTTCCTTTGCTTTGGTCTATTGTGATATTTGGGGACTTTGCCCAATCCGTACTTTGAGTGGTCACTTATATTTTTGTAGTTTTTGTGGATGATTGGAGGCAAAGAATCCATGTAGCCGACGATACTTAATGTGAGAAAAGGCTTTATTGTTGTTTGTGGATAATTACAGTATATCTTCCTGGCTTTATCTTATAAAGGAATGTTCGGAGATTAGTATAATTGTCAAAACTTTCTTTTAGTTTATCAGTCGTCCTTTTCTTCCTGTGTTCAGATTATGCGAATTGATAATGCTCTTGAATTTACCTAACTGGATTTAGCATCCTTCTTTGCCTCTCAAGGGAGCCTTTATTAGGCTTTTTGTCTGTATACTTCTCAGCGAAACGAGATTTACAGAAAGGAAACTTTGGCATCTTATTGATATAGCACGATATTTACTCACTCGGATGAAGGTTCCAAAGTCCTACTGGGGGATGCTATTCTCACAACCATTCATCTCATAAACATGGTTCCATCATTTGTCTTGAAGGGAGACACCTGTTTCTCCTTGTTATACTGTAAGACACTTTTCCTGTTATCATAATGGATGTACTGCCTTTGTTCATAACTTTCATACTGTTGACTAATTGTCATCTAGGGTTATCAAGTATGTTTTTCTTGAGTACTCTCATATTTAGAAGGACTATAGGTGTCATGATCTAGTTGGTCATCGTTACCGCATTTCAGTTGATGTTATTTTCTTTGAATAAACTAGCTACTTTACACGATCTATCAATGATATCCCCTTAGGCGCTACCATCTCCAACGATTGTTTATAAACGAAAACACACTATTTTTCCCATTTATGTACCTTTGCATGTCCCTTATTTGCAGAATAACGTGCCTTCTTTGAGTGTTTCTAGTATTACTGCACCGGATGCTTCCAAGGACCTCGTGATAGCTCTGCGGAAGTAAAAAAGGCAATACACCTTTCATCTTATGTCACATTTTACTTCTACTAATGGTTTATCCAACTGTGACACAAGATTTATATATGCTTTAATGGTTATTTTTGTTACTCGGATCATTATAGTGCATTGTAGGATCATGGTTGGCGAAAAGCCATGGATGATGAGATAGATGCACTTACATCTAGGGGCACGTGGGATCTTGTGTCATGCCCTCTGGGAGTCAAACCTATGGCATGCATATGGGTCTTCACAGCCAAACAACCACGTGATGACTGCATTAACAGATCGAAACCCCGACTTGTAGCTGAAGGCTTCATAGAGACCTATGGTGTGGATTACTTTGAGATCTTTTCTCCAGTGGTCAGGATGGGAACTATCCGCAATATTCTCTCTGTTGATGCTAATAAGAATTGTCCTATCTTTCAATTAGATGTGAAGAATTCATTTCTCTATGGGAACCTCGAGGAGGAGATTTATATGATGCCATCGTTGGGTTACTCAGTTGAGGAGGGGGAGTATGTGTTCCAACTTTGTAAGGTCATCTATGGCTTAAAGCAGAGTCATCGGGCTTGGTTTGACATGCTTACTACTGAGATCGACTCTCTTGGCTTACATAGGACAACATCCGACTTCTTTGTCTTTGTTAGATGACGGTCTACTGGCACAGTTATAGTGGTTATCTATGTTGATGATATGTTTGTCGATAATGATGGTAAAGCAAGCATTTCAGAGACCAAAACCTTCGTTCAGAAGGTATTTGTGACGAAGGATCTTGGACAACTCCGCTACTTCCTTAGCATTGAGGTAATACATATTACAGAGGAATTACTTCTCTTGCTGTGAAAGTATTGCCTAGTTATTCTTAAAGAGTCTGGACTACTTGGATGCAAATCATTTGACATCCCTACGGAACAAAGGAAATACTCTACATCTAACGATCTTGAGTCTTAGGACACTTCATGATATATAAGTCCAGTGGGCAAACGACTTTACCTTATGGTCACTAGATCGGATATATCTTATGATGTTAGCGGAGCGAGACAACACATGGAGAGACATACCTCTCTATAGTTATTGGTACAATGTTCTTCTGATCCTTCGATATTTGAAGGAATCTCCAGGGTTTGGTCTCGTCTATCGGGTCAATGGTCATACTAATGTCATTGCTTATGCCAAAGCAGAGTATGGCATTATGCTACTTCTCTATAGGATCGACGATCGACTACTGGATATGCTATGTTTTTTTGTGACAATCTTGTTACATGGTGCAATAGGAAGCAAAAAATGGTTTCTAGATCAAGTGTAGAGGCAGAATACAAGGCAGTGACCCAAGCCACTTGTGAGAATATATGGCTTTTCTCTTTTCTCCAGGAACTTGAACTTCATACTACCATTGTAGTCCCCTTATACTGCGACAATAAGTCCGTTGTATATATTGTCGCCAATTCAGTTTTTCATGAGCAGACTAAGTACATTGAAGTTGACTGTCACTTTACTCGTGATGGGTCCGGAAGAGAATCACTATTCATATCTCCACGGATCTTTAGCTTCTGGATATATTCATGAAGGCGCTATCGAAGAAATGTCTCTCGTGAATGGTTTCAAGTTGGGCATGATTGATAAATATGCTCCAACTTGAGGGGGGTGGTGGTGTCAGAGTTTTTGGGTTATTTATATTTATTCTTATTTCAATCCTGTAACCCCCTTCGAGTTATCTATGTATTTTTTGTCCTTTTTGCTCCTTTAGGGTTTTCACGCTATATAAGAAACCCTAGACTCATGGATAAGACAAGTCATCAATTCTCTCATCTTTCTCCACACTGATTTTTTTACTTATAGATTTGATCCTTCGATTGACAACGTGTAACTAATATAGTCTTCTTCGACTGCTGGTGTCTGCTTTTCTATTCAATCCATCGGGATTTTTTTCTGAGACAAGAGATGCATTTTTTGGGGCCTTGAGCAGCAAGCACAATATATGATGCAAAGTACCTCACTCTGATGAAATTGATATCGTTGGAAGACCAATAAACCCCAGAAAAAAACACTGATATGGAGAGCTCCAGACATGGACTTGATGGAGAAACTTTAGACAGACTTGCTCATATAAATATTACAAAATCACATGAACTCTCAAGAAATAAAGTGGTGGCAACAATGCCACCGAGCAAATGTGCCTTGGTACCACAGTGCAAAAAGAACTTGCATTGTGCGGTCCATAATAAGCAACCTTGAAGATGGTCAGATGGATCTTTGGATCATTCTTCTCAAGCAAACTCAACAGCATAAGGATTCTTCTATAGGTCTATACCTTACGAAATTTAATCTTGAGAAGGATGCACCAAACAAAATATGAAGCACCTTTGCTTATTAGTTATTACTCAAAATCTGAATCTATTGTCTCTTACTTTCGACAGCATCATTGGCGATGCTGGAAATGGAGGAGAGACCTGCATTTTGCATAATTTATATATCTATTGGATTAAAACTTATGCTGTCGTATCGCTTGCATCAACACTGTGAACTTGTCGCATATACCGTAGGTGAATGGATTCTCTGAGATTTTGAACAGAGAAAGTGAGCCTGTCTTAGATAAAGTCAAAAAAACCATTGTAAACACTTCTAATTTCTCTCTTTAACAGGCTGTGGTTGCTGTGATAGCAGTTATTCTTGGTGTGACCAAAGGAGTTGATGATTGGTGATTCAGGATGCCAACTCTATCTTGTATTGTCTCATACTCTCATTATTCTTACCAAAGGAGTTGTGATGTCTATCAGAGACTATGCATAAATAGTTAATAACCTGGTGATATTCTGTTATTGGCAGTGGAAATTTGGCGTTTGTAATCCGATGAACAGTTATCGTGAGACGACATTGTAATATGTTTGTGTAAATTTATGTCGGAGCATCTCCGGTCTTCTTCGTGGTTTGCTTGCTCGATAATTGTGTTTTTTTCTCTCAAAATTACTACTGTACTATGAGCAATCTCGGCTTTATTTACCACGAGTAATCAATTGCCCTAAGCTAATCATTGCACCAGACTAATAAAAGCAGACTGTTAGATTTTTTATATTCTTCTATTTAAAAATGCAATGCGTACGCCTTGCTTCAAAATTTATACGACATTGCTCGTCATGATTACGGATCGGATATACGTATTTCCATGTCCATATTCGTTTCATCTATACGGATGCGGATACCGATATGATTTACATATGCATTAATAAAACCATCGTCTTCAAAAATACATATACAAATTTGAATCGGATATTTATCGAATCTGAATGCAGATCAAATAAAGAAACAATCCAAACATGAATCGAATAAAGAGTGAATCCAAATATGGACTCAATAAACATGGAATCCGAATATGGGTTGAATAAAGATCACATATGAATATGAATTGATTAAAAATCGTTATTCAGATATTCAAGCTATAATCGTACTTGATACAATTTTTTTTACAAACACTGTCCATATTCATCCGTATTTAATTAATATTCGGATACATATATTGATATCCGGTATTTTCTGGATACGATAAACATATATTCTTATTTATCCGTATCCGTTTTCATGCCTGATTGATGAATCTTTGAGTTCGTATTTGACCCGTTTCCTTGTTCAATTTCCATTCTAAATCTTTGTTACTTTCAATAGTCATCACTGTCCGACGATTTTGACGTATGGGTATTTTTTGTATGATTTTCCCGAAGAAAGGACATGGAATCATTTGCAACGGTTTGGTCGCTGCACAATCAGCTTTCACCACCTCTTGTATATGTGTTTCGACTATATTTCTTTTCAACTTAAAAGAGGTACGGCATTTCGTGTTTTTTAAGCATCTTTTTAGATGTATGTTTTCCATATACGTATTTCCTTGTCTAAGAAATGGATATAAATATCATGGTGCTAATTCAATCGAATCATTCAAGTTCAATTAGGATTTATTTGATAAAAATTAGAAAAAAGTTCAATTCGAAATAAAACGAACTGAATTTGATTTTAACTCGTGGATTTGATTCTCAAATGAATCAAATCTAACTTAACATGAATTCATTCAGTAATAATTCAATTTGATATCTATGCACATACATATGCATCTAATATCTACATTTATATACATGTTACATTCATGTATACATGCATATAATACATACGTATTTTCATACGCACATGCAACAATCCGACCTTGGGTCAATCCATATCTTGTACGAATGTTCCGTGCATGGATTTATAGTATATCAACATCAAAGAGTTCACATGCATTTAATCTAATTTCGTTTGCAAGTAAATAGATGTAAGAAATAATATATGAACATCGTTTAGTTCACAACGAAAGATTTAATACTTGCAATTTATCACCAAGCATACTATGTCAAAGTTTGACAACGAAAATAAGCAATTTTTCATTTTTACTTTCATTTATTTATTCACAAAGTTATTAATCATATTTTGACCATTAAGTACACGATAAGAAAGTGACATGATTCATGGTAGATGTTGTAGTAAGCATCTAAATTTACTTTCAAGCCCCAGACCTTCTTATACATGATTAACAGGATGCTCTTAAACTTTATTATCATACATAGGCTCCACTAGCATGATTTATCACGTCCATACTTTACCGATATGATTTCCTTGCTCACATGCTATACTAACGTGACTTGCCAATGCATGCTGTTTATATGCAATATAGATCCTTGAAGTGCAATCTAATCTCTTTCATTCCTCCTTTACAAGTTTAAGTTGAGACACCATTCAATCTATCAAGGATGCAAAAATCGGTTCAAACGGCCGTTTAAACTCATTCGGTCCTCGATCGACTGTATAACCTTTAATCGTCTATGTGAACGGTCAGACCGTTTAAACGGGTGTAATCGGCCCTTTACACGCCGTTTAAGCGGCTGCGTTTTGCATTAAGGTTATATAAACCCTATGTTGATTATGCTATCTACTTTGACATGTCACATTTGGATGAAGAAGTCATTGAAATTGACAATATCTGATCAAAACTGTGGATATGTGATTATATTTTTAAAGTTCATTTATACTTTTTTATTATATATATATGTAATATTTTTTATTAATTTAAAAATGTAAAACCGCATAGACCGTTTAATTTCCGTTTAAACTCCCACGTACCGTTTAATCAGTAATCAGTGACCCTGCCGACTGTATACCGCATACCGTTTTTTCAACCTTGCAATCTATCCAAAGCCCATCAGGTTCATGACCCCTTTGGATTATTATTTTCGTGTATTAGTCCAAATACTATTACTTACTAACCAAATCCAATTTATTATCAATTCATGGATTTTCTTAATTTCCGTCAATTCTCGTGGTAGAATATTAACTAATATCTTAAACTAATTAAGTTCAAACAGGCCGGCTCCTGAACTTGTCGTAAGTCAGGGACACGCGTTCCCGTGTATTGGTTATAGAAAAAAACTATATTCTCATCTATACTTGTTGTTTTAGCTTAATGACATGAGCTTCGGTATGGGTTACTTAGTATAAGTACGCTGATCAATATTAATTAGTATATTATTAAATTTTTTTGGAGATGTAAAGAGAATCACAAAATACTCCATTCTCAATTTAATATATATGTATTATAATCCTATTAATTAAAGATAAGATATTTAATATAAAAATAAAGTAAAAAACATTAGTCAAATGTATAAGATGCAAGAATATTTTTTTAATATTTCTATTCTAATTCAATATCACACATTTATTTCCATGTTCTCGTATTCGGTGCCCTACTTTTTCACTTCCTCTTTTCATTATTAACTAAGATCCCACAAACCTAGGGGTGATAATGGTTCTCTTCTCCTTGCATACCAAAACAATGGCATGCTACTTCAAGTTATTCCTTAACATTTATCGTGGTACGTGGTCTATCTAGATATCCCTCATCCACTTGTTTTTGTTTTGATTTTTCATGCATGATAATACATGATGATGGCTATAAATATTAAGATGATATTTATCATCACACGAGTAATCTACAAGCTCTCATTCTTTTAAATTATTGGTTTTATTTGTTATGAACTTGCTCTTATCTTGCTTTGACATTCAATGGTAATCATAATGCGTTCAAATTTTGTTGTCAATAATATTCTATCTTTAGTAGACCTTATATAATTACATTGTATTCACACCTTTCTTTCATTACATGAAAAAAGAGTAGATTTAGATTGTAAAAGATATATAATAGTTGTCAAACTAGGCACTTTTATCCGCACGCACTATATATATTGTGTTAGTTACTTTCCTTGATTATCCCATTTTTTTCATCTTATCTTAGTATTCTATATTCAAAATTAGAATTATACCCTTAAAATTATAATTCTATTCACAATTTTTTTTATCTTTAAAAATCAATTAACATTTCTAATCCGAAATAAAATGAATCGAATTTGAATATTTAAAACTCAAAATGAGTAAATCTAGCAAATTTGTTTCAAATTTGATTCAAATTCAGATTCAAAGCTTTTAAAATGAATTGAATCTGAATCTTGGTGGATTCCAATGTATTCAATTCGATTAACACTCCAAAATGTCACTGACTTATTTAAATAATCTATGATTGAGCATGTGTGAAATTATATTAAAGAGAATCCAAATAATGCCGTTGTTGTCCCTTGAATGAGGGATTATATTTATACTAGAATTATAATGATACAACCTATCTACATCAAGGGGACGCTACAGACCCCCAAAATTACCGGGCCTACAATTAAAAAAAACCTTTGTACATCATCTAATTTAGTCTTTCTAAAGAAAAACTATTATACTTGCTCAACCCACCAATATGTTTGTACATACTTTAAAGCTGGGTTTTTCTCGATTATTTGACATGTGGTTATGTGTGGGCATTTCTTCCCCTTCTCTCGGATTCTAGGGTGCTCTCTCCTCTCCCTCGCATGTCTCTCTCTTTTCTCTCCAAATATGTCTCTCCCGAGTCTCCTCTGACCGCTTCTCTCTCTCTCTCCCCTAACATGTCTCTCTCCTTTAACAACTTCTCTCTTTCTCCCAGCATGCCTCTCTCCTCTTGCTCTCTCCCTTTTAACGCTTTCCCCCCTTCTCTCTCTCCCATCTTTAAATAATCTCTCTCTACTCTCCCTCCCATAAATTCTCTGCATTCATCATCCTCTCTCTTCTTATTTTAGCATTCCCTTTCCAATATTCCCTTTATATTTCTAAATTTAAAATCTAGTTAAGTAATAGGTAATCTCTCTCCACTCTTTCCCATTAAATTCTCTACATTCCACATCTTCTTTTTTCTGAATTAACGCCCCTTTCCACTACTCCCTCTATATTTATAAATTTAGAATCATGGTAATATCATTAAATAATGAAAAAACATATATTAGTAATATCAATTATAAAATCTGAAATTGTATTTAGTTTTTCCTTTGTAGAACTAATATTTTGGTAATATAAAATGTAATTTTTCAAAAACTATACTTCCCACCTATCATCTATAATGTAAATTAATGTATTTTTTTGATAAATATTTCTTAGATACATTGTAACGATAATAATAATCACATGTTCTTTTTCAATATTTTAAGTATGCATGTTACAATATTTTATTAAAAAAATCAACTTAAAGCATTATTACTATATATATATGCATACATACATGTATGTGTTTGCATGTGTATATACAAAACATTATAATTAAAGTTGATAAGTTGAGGAAGTGGGGATCACGACCTTGCGAGAGGAGCCCTCGATGGCCTCCATGTTTCACAATTTCGGGAGAATGGTTGTTTAAAAATTTAACCAATGATTGAATAACGGTCAGTAATAACATGTAATGATTATGCAAAATTCTAATAAACATGAGTTCACAATAATTAATGGATCAGATTTTGCCTTAAACGCGTCATATTCCAAAATAAATAACGTATTCTCAAGCTCACAGTTTTATATTATAGTTTGATTATTAATATAGATGTGGAGAAAGAAAAATCGGTTAAGATGTGTTTTTTATATTTTTATCTTAATCCATCTTTTTTTCATTCCTAATGAGTTGTATTTTAAAATAACAATAAAAAACACGAGTAAAGTAATAGTGGACAAAATGTATACAGTGGAATAAGAAAAAGAGTTATCAATTTAGTATTTTATCTCTTTCACCTTTTTAAAAACTTACAAGGTATCACATACGAATATATTAAATGAAACATCACATTTAAAAAAATCACACGTAAATGCAATGTACACATGACCATATTTACTTTGACAATTGTTCAATCTAGTCTGTTATTTTACATATTTAAACTT
Organism: Ottelia alismoides; assembly: GCA_037367405.1. Lineage (NCBI taxonomy): Eukaryota > Viridiplantae > Streptophyta > Magnoliopsida > Alismatales > Hydrocharitaceae > Ottelia > Ottelia alismoides. The sequence goes on along the minus strand of JAZKJV010008142.1, from coordinate 138,148 downwards.
TATAATCTAATTATAATATGTTTGAATGACAAATCGAGTCAACGTAATATTATGTTAGATTCCTACACAAGATTTCTATTTGTCAATAATCATAAAAAATGCATCTTCGTTTCAAGATGTGTGGTTTTCCTAATGTATTATTAATAAATTTCAATTAAATGGCAGAAATTTTCATTTTTTAAATATGTATTATTTAGCACATCTAAACATCTCAAGAATCGGATGGTTCCTTTACATAGCATTTGCAAATTTCACCTATTATCTTTAGATTTTTTTATATAAAAACCCATTAATTTTACATTTTGTATTTGAGGTTAGGATTTAGGAACAACATATTTGTGTCTGAATATTTATTTTCTATCTGTAGTTTGCAACTTTGGGTGTACATATGTTAATACGTGCCATATAATTTAAAAGACTAATTAGTAGACACATTTTGAAAAATCACTACATAGTTCATTTAATTCATAATAAAAGAATTACATCGTTGATCAGATACGTGATGGAATTAATATCTATGGGATCCATCTTTTTATATAATCGTGTATTGCTTTGGCATAATCTTTATTATAAGTATGCCATATTTATTATAGGTATGTCCGCAGTTTTTTTAGATGAAAATTATACTGAAAATTTGACTTAAGTTCAATTATCTTGTTTTTTTCCTTACATTTTTTCATGTCAATCATTTTTATTTAATTAGAACATTACAAATTAGTATTTAAATTCATATTAAAAAATCAATTTATTTTCTATCGCTTCGAAGTACAAGTTACATTCAAGTGTATATAATGAGTAGACCCTCCGAAAACCAAACAGTTCATTCTAGTGCCACCAAATATAGAGTCCCTAACTCTCCATTGAGATATTATTATAGAGATCACAAGTCACATACATCATCTTGTAATGGAGAGCAACCACCAAACTATTTAGAGCATCTTGTATGATGGGACCTCTGATTCCATAGACTTCTTTCACCTTTTATCTCATGTAGTAACACAATAATGTGTATGAAAATTTTCTACCTGAGCAGAATAGTTGAGGATTAATTCAAAACATTAAACCCTTATCCATCAACTTATACTCATTATTCACCCATCGGTTTATCAAACATTTCTTATAAGTCATCAATTCATCATGATACAATACTTGATCACTATCGATCTTGAGTTTAGAAAGTTAATTTTTATATAAAAACTTATATCTTTGGTTGGTTCTTATATAATACTTCACTGATCCTTTAGTGCTAAAAAACAATTTATGAATGTCTTAGACGTTGACATAGAGCTTTAGACATGGCCCAATCTTCTCTCTACCTAAATCCATACATGCACCTTCTACCTGACCTAATCCTCTTCTTAGACTTGAAGGGAAAGGAAACCAAATAATAATAATAACAATACCCTAATTCTACCCAAACCCATGTTTCTATCCTCAAACAACTCCTCTAAATCCTAACACCATTTCATTTTAAGCCCTAAGGTACTCATAACATGCATACCACTCACTTCTACCAAGAAAAACACCATCAAAGAACCTTTACTCGTCTTATTCAAACCTAAACCGCCATCTATGAAACCCGAACCCACACTTTTTAAACCCGTAAATTATTGTACTGGCTAACATAAACCACCCTTGTAGATCCTTAAACCACTAAGCCTAGACCTAAACCCCTACCCAGTACCAACATCCAAGTCCCTATAGCCTCGTATCTACACCACTATGTCCCCACGCTTCCCCTCTCACATGCCATGCCCCTTGGGAATGTAACACCCCCAAGTGATGAGGTACGAGAACATCATGTGAGATCGGTTATCGCAAGCCGTATGGTTCAGTGACCACACGGACGAAGTTCTGGAGGACTTCGCCTTAGTATACAGATAGCTAAGGATGGGGTTTACAACATGAAGGTTCGGAGGTTGCGGGTTCTCCTTGACACAACATAAGTGCTTGACAATACTTGATAAAGTAGAACTGCAACAACCTATAGAGGGGCATGGGGCCCACTAATGATGGGGCATGATGACATAGCATGCTAACGTGGTAGACGAAATGACATGCTAACAGAGCGGGTGATGTGACGTCAGTTGCAGAAGACGAAGAGTCTCCGTGGGAGACAAAGAGTCCTTGAATTCATTGTACATGTAATAATGGTGTCCCTTTGTATACCACAGACTTGTGTATATAAGGATGGGTAGAGCTCATTTGTAAATAACACACACTTGAGAGAGTCTCTTGCTAATAACAAAAAGAAGTTAGTATCATTACTCTTGTGTCCTTGTGTGCTTGAGTGCTGGCATGTTCGAGGTATTCAAGCGATATGATTACTCAGTATGCTGGTATACGTCTACATGCATAGGGGAAGGTTGGTTAGCTTCTGAGGAGATAACGTCGCACGAGTTAGTCTCAAAATCAATGACGATATTTTACACTTGTAACAACTGATTTCAGAGCTTGCGAAATGGTTCCCAACAATGCTGATTGCATTACTACCTTGGAGGGAGTCGTGGTGGAGATTCAGTCCACAATGTGTACTCATGCCCCACATTGGGCTCGTCTAGAGGATGAGGCAGACATGGGATCGTCAAGCATCGACGAGAGTTCGCATTCAGTTGACGTGATGAAGGAACTTGGGGAGAAGCTAGAGGAGCTTGAGGTCTTCATGCATGAGCTACATGAGGAGCTCTCCATTGTCAAGAAGGCAGTAGAAAACAATGGTGGATCCAGCGATGCACAAAGGCCAAAGGTCTCAGAACCCCAATCCTTCTTAGGTACGTGGTGTGCTAAAGACTTGAAAAATTATTTGTGGGACATGGATATGTATTTCAAATCTATCAAAACTCCTAATGAGGAGAAGGTATCCTTGACAGCAATGTACTTGTTCGACCATGCAAAGCTATGGTGGAGGAGTCATGCATCCGAAGGAAGACCAACATCTCAGTGAAGGAGCTAAAGGAGCAGTTTCTATCCACCAACACTGTTTTGGTAGCGACAGAAGCACTTCGAAGTTTAAAGCAAATGGGAATCGTACGAGAATATGTGAGTCAGTTCTCATCACTATTCCTGGACATCAAAGGTATGTCTAAATAAGATAAACTCTTTAACTTTATGGTGGGTGATAATCTCGAAAATCGGTGTGGTTATATCGACTCACAAGGCGAGTCAACAGTCGGTGTTTGACCACACAAATTCTGAAATTAATCAACAATTAATCCACACTAAAAATCAATAAATTAGAAATAATGTGGAGCTAAAATTTATTTTTAACTCTGCACAAATGGTGTATAGTGACAAGTATGCAGAGAGTTCGAACACAGGGAGCAAGCAGGGTAATTCACAAAAATGTGCTCGAGTGAGAGTGTGTGTGATATGTCTACACTAAGCAAGCAAGCAAATGAATTTTTGTGGGTTTTCAATTTTTAATTTTTTTTGTTTTTAATTTTTAATTTTGTCTTTTGATTTTATTTTTTTATATTTTATATTTTATATTTTTTTCTTTTCAATATTGGAATTTATAAACAATGTAATACAAGACAAGACAAAATATTTATAAAAATGTGCAAAAATATCCAAAAATTCAGAAATAAATTGTTTTTGATATTTTTATAATTTTTTACTGTTTTTGTGATTTTTGGGGAATTTTCAAAATATTTTTGGTATTTTTAAAAGTGGAAATACAAGAAAACAGTGAATTAGCTACTGGCTGAAACTAAAATGAGGATTAAAAATATCAAATGGTGTCCAAAATTCCTCAAATTAATTTTAGTTGGAAGGTAATGAATCAAAGAAAATACAGAAACTGAAATTGCATTTTTAGGATTTTTGGTAGAATTTTAAGATTTTTATAAAGGTTTTTAGCGTTTTGTGATGTTTATGAGTTTTCTTTTATATTTTTTTAATGATTTTTGGTCTGGAGATAAATGACACTAAAATACACAAAATATATTTTTTGGGGAATTTTCTGGGTAGTTTTTATAATTTTTATGTATTTTCTAATACAAACAGTGCTGAAAATGAGTGTTTTTGAATTTTTATAAATAATAAAATGCAATAAATTAAAAAATAAAAATATAGCGTTAATCTACAATGCAACAGTAGCTTATGACGATTTTTTGGTGATTTTTGGAATTTTATAGATGCATGCAATGAATAGAGACAACAACAAGCAACTACACTACTTGCAAGGGCATATATGTAATTAGACAGAAATTCAGGGGGCAACTTGCAAATTTTACAAAAAATCACAACTGCAGATGAATGTTTCAGTCCCTGATATTAAATACAAAAACTCTTTGGGTGAGAAGGCAAAATACCCAAATGTTTATACCTGCAAATGAATGTTTTTGGATTAAACTTGAACCTGCAAAATCCCCGGGGGTTGCTTGTAAAAACGCCAAGGTCACGCGCGTAGTGCACTTGACCTGGAGGGGTCCCCTTAGCAATAATGCAAAGTTATGGGGGGGCTAAAAGTAAATTTTACAAAAGTGCTTAAAGGCCGTTGAAAGTTTTAGAATTATATATTAAATACCAAAAACTGGCTGGTGCGACGTGCAAAATGCCCAACCTTGGCGTGATCAAACGGAGGGGAGCCTCCCACTTATGCCACGCGTCGAAACTGCAACGGCTGATACCCCTTCGCACGCCGACGCTCAGGATTAAAAGATGGATGCTCGATCGGACGGTGCTGCTTCTCGAAGATCTAACGGCAGTGCATCATCTTGGAAGAACGGTAGCTATCCAACGGCCGTGGGCGGAAATGGAAGAACACAAAGGAGGAACTCGACCGAGCCGAGTTCTGTTCACGCGCAGGGGCTGCTTCCGTCCGCCAATCCCAAGGCCGAAGGGCTGGAGATGCTCCTGCTGCTCCTTCCCGACTCCCAGGCGGCCCAGATTGAGCCGACGGCCAATGAGTGGCCCCCAGCCGCTCGCAGAAGCTCCAGCCGACCTGGGGAGGCGTTCTTGGTGTCGACGAGGCTCAGATGCCTCCTTCAAGCCCTGCAAAAACAAGAGCAAAACACGGCAGAGGTATGCAGAAAAAGCTTGGCTTTTATTGGCGACAGAGTGGGATGCGTGGGGGTGGTGAAGATGGTGGCCGGAGTTCAAGAACTCCGGCGAGGTGTTCGTGATGGTGTCCGGCACTGATTGATGGTTGAAATGGCAATCTAAATAGACGAAACGAAAACCTATACTAACAGCTATCTACTTATAAGAAAAACAAGAAGGAAACTGCCCTCAAATGGCGTTGACCACGAGGAAGGAGACCTCACGGCCGTAAGGCCGGAGATGGGGTTGGAGACGCGCCTCGGCCTCCGCTGCACCTCGACAAGGGTGGGAATCGACTCTCTGTCACCGAGGATCCACCAGCTAGCCCTTGGATGTCTCAGCAATGGCCGAAGACGGTTCAAAGAGGAATGGAGGGAATGGAGCCGGTTTTGAAACATGGCCGAGGAGCGACCTTCGAGGCAAGATCACGGGCGGCACAACGATTCAAACGCCCAACCAATGGCTAGGCGTGGATGAGCAGTCATAGGGCTACATTTCTCGAGAAGAGGCCGACCTCATTCGGTGAAAGGATCGCCCTCCAAAAAGCCACGAAGTCGAGGAAAAAATTCAGTCTGACATGTACAGACCTTGGTCAGAGAGCTGACCAAGGTCAACCAAGGGCTGAAGCTGGTTGGTCCACGTGGACCAACCAGAAAAAACCTTGGAAAAAAATGTTTTATTAATTCGTTTTAAAATAGAAAATGAATTAATTAAATCTTGGTTATAAAATAAAAAATGTTTAAAATTTTATAAATTATTTTATTATGATTTTTATTTATTTTTATGAGACATATTTTTACAAGTTTGCATTTATACCCTTATAGGTATCTATATCTATGTATTTAAGTATTTTTATTTTTATTTAGGTATTTTATTTTTATTATTTTTATTTAGTATTTTATAAAATTATAGAATACTTTTATCTACACGAATATATTTTTATTTTATTTTTCTGATTTATTTTGTATATTTAATAAAATACAAATATGTTTTGTATAGGTATATATTTAGGTACTGTATCTATGTAGTTTATTTTTAAGTATTTTATTTTTGTTTTTATTTAGGTTTTTATTCTCATTTTAATGTACATTATTATTATAAGTAATATTTACAACATTATAAAAATATAAATATATAAAAATAATAAATAATTAATAAATTGAATATTTTAATCAGTACATCTATACAATGAGGGTCCAAAACTCAACTTTCAAACCGTAGCTCCGCCAAATGCGAAACCACCACCATTAATTAGATTATTTTCTTCTATATACAATTAAAGGTGAGTACGCTGCATTTGGAGTTTTTATTTGTGAGATACGGGTCTGGGAAGTTGGCATTCTGGAATTTTATTCAGACCATAACTTTTTATCTGTGCATTATTTTTCTGTGAAATCAATTTTGTATTTTTCTTTATTATATTATCTACAACTTTCATGTACAAAGTTTCTTTATTTGATGTATAAAAAGTAGAACCAAAAATAGGTCCCAAAATGAATAAAGAATGAATAAAAATATAGGTATTTTCTCTGTGTTTTTGACCTTATCTCCCCCTACTTTATTCCTTGTCGACCTATTCATCAAGATGCCTAGGTCTCGGGGGTTTTGGGTCATAAAATATTTGCAATATTTTATTCTTTTTCTTTTCTTTATTTATTCTATAATTTTAGCCTTAATTACAGTATTTTATACACTAATATAATGCACATGCATGGATGCTAATATGCTCTATTTAAGGGTATTTACAGGCATTTGCTAGGGTTTTTAGTGCCAAAATGATAGAATAAAGATGATGAAATGTGGATTCATCATCCCCCTATACTTTACCTTTGCTAGTCCCTAGCAAACACTTATGCAATAAGTGCAAAAAGAAAAGAAAGAAAAGAAAAAGAAGAAAATTGGATGAAGTTTAATTATCAAACTTGTCTTCACAAAATCAAAGTTTGGAGCTTAAGTCGGACCTTTGGAATTTTAGTGCGGTCGGAACCTTAATGAGAACCAAATTTGAAATCCAACAGTCCTTGAGAATCCCAAAACTCTGTCCAAGTCTCCTCAATAGCCAGGTCAGAAATACTTCAATCCATACGCAAACTCTTATGACTATGAGTCTGACTCGTACATTGTAAGCGATATGTAGCTCCCCACCTCAGAAGTAACAAAGAAACAACCTCCCCCAACCTGGTAACTCTAATGCCTCGGTCCAGCAACTCTTTCCTCGAGAAGCGGGGGATTCCCTTCTAAGTTCAAGTGCAACCGGCTCAAGAAGAGGGGGAAGAAGTATAGACTTTTGGAAGCTCAGCCAGTGTAGCCAAGTCTCCCGCTGCAAGCTTCATGAGATGTAACATGGATACCATAAGCTTTTGCTTTATTGGACTATATACACTCCGGTGGGATTATTAAATTTTCAATCCGACCCACCACTTTTTTTGGAGTTCTCTTTTTTTTTTCAATTGCATCTGTACAACATATCTACATGGTGCAGCATATATACAAGAAATTTTCCTCTTGAGCCAGTAGACTATCCCTCTTTTGAAGCTTTATTGCAACCCACGGCTTCTGTCTTTAGCCTTCATCACCACTAGACCAAGTTGAGGTGCACTTCCTTCCCTAGAAGAAGAAGAGAGGTTCCGCCTAGAAGTACTACCCTCATATGCTACCCCAAGCTAAAGGAAGCTGCCTCCTCACCACCTCATCCGTGGAGAGCTATGTGAAAGGTGCAGGTGTCCAAGTTAGGTCATTATCAACAAGAGTCGTGCGTGTGCTCCGAAATACTCTACTTAGGCAGTCAAGAATCCATTGAACCAAGTCCCATGATCCTCAAAGAATTAAGTCAACTAGACCTGAAGTACCTCAAACCCAGTTCCTATAAGGTTCCTGTTATTAGGTAGATTATAAGGTCCAATCAAGCTCCAATCTCCGGATTTTAGTTAGACTTGTTCAACTATCAAACTCAATCCGAAAAATGCTCATGCTATGCCATGCAAGAAATATTTTTGTGATACAATTTTCAAGATTTTGAACTTTTTATGGATTTTTGAAAAGATAATGATGATGCATGCAGATGCATTTTTTGTATTTTTTTTAAAAAGTTTTTTCAAATGTTTTTTTTTATTTTAAATTTTGCAAATGTTTTTGGAATTTTTGAAAACAAAAGATTTCTGGCTGAAAACTAGGTGAAAAATATGTACACAGGCGTGCTTCTTATATATACAAGAAGTGGATTTTAAGAATTTACAAGGGTAAGTGGTCAGTTTTATACATATATATAGGTAGTGGATTTTGGTGTGATGTAAATATTCCTCAAACTTATTTGACACAAGCTTTTCACACCATTTTTGGAAACTATAGTCCAAAATAGTTTTTACAAACATTTTACAAACATGTACACACATTTGAAAATCATTTTGCAAAGGTTTTCAAAACAGTATATATGGGTTTTTCAAATATTTTTGCAACCATTTTTCAAACCATTTGCAAAGCATTTTTCAAACATTTTATTTCACACAAAGAAAATAAATTTTACAAACCACACATTTTTACACAGGTTGAAAACATGTAACAAAACATTTTCAAAATAGTTTTCAATAGATGTTCACAAAGATTTTCAAACTATTTTTCAAACATTTTGCAAAAAATATTTTCACCTGATTTATTAATCAGTATATACAAAAAGAATTTGAAGAATAACCACATCTTTTTATTAAGGATTTTTAATGAGTTTTAAAGAATTATTAGCCATATTTATTACGAAAGTACGAGTTATGGCTAAAGTATATACGTAGTATATACGACCCCCCTATACTTAGCTTGAGCTATGTCCTCATAGATCGGAGAGAAAAGCGAAGACATAACTCGTACTAAGTATAGGCAAGTCTAAAGAATGAATGAATTAATGAATGAGAAGTTGACCGTCCCCCCTATACTTAGGATCAAATAATCCTAAGTATAGCAGACTGTACACAACGTAGGGAGGGTCAAGGGTGGGAATGAACAGATCGTACTCAGATTGTCTCCCCCTATACTTAGGGTAAGATATCCCTAAGTATAGACAAGAAGAGGAGACAATGGAGAGGATCAAAGAATGGAAATACTCGGGGTGCACACCCCCCTATACTTAGGACAAAGTACGTCCTAAGTATGGAAAACTGTTTACAAGGGCGGCACCTTTATGATAGATAAAGAAGATAGAAAAGGAAAAGAAGAAAAGAAGAAAAGAAGAAAATGAAAGCAGAAGATGGATGAAAAGATCGTGAGGATGTACACATCACTCCCCCTATACTTAGGGTAAAAGAAGCCCTAAGTATAGACAACAACAGGAGCGATGACACAGAACGAAGAATGAACACTCGGCTCGTCCACCCCCCTATACTTAGGACAAAGTACGTCCTAAGCAAGGCAAACACGAGAATGGGTGGACGAGTAATACGGAAGAAAGAATCGAGGTACACCAGGGAATATACAACAAAGATGGATATACACATGATCAAGAAGGTGGAAAGCTGACCTTCTTGCGAGACCGCTGAGGGATAGATCTGATATGGTGTATGTCGACATCAGGGTCCACAGTGGACGGAGGCCGATCAGGGTCGACACGGGGAAGGCCCTCAGTGGAGTCAAATCGGAAAGGGACGAACTGATCGATGGAAGCAGTATGGCCGGGTTCTCCCTTGGTGGTCTTATGGTGTGAAGGCACAGACGGGTGAATGGAAGAAGTACAACTAGGTCCGGCCTTGGAAGTCTCGCCGATATCAAAGTGAAATGGGACAAACTCATCATCCTCGGAAGAAGTGTAATCGGAGTCGTCCTGCGAGTCCTCGTTCAGGTCAAAATCAAAAGGAACGAAATCGTCTGTGGAAGTATACGAACTCAGATCGTCCTCAAGAGTCTCACCTGAATCCTTGTCTTCAACAAGAGGTCTGAATTTATCAAAATAAATGGCAGCATCATAACCGACCTCAATCATCTTCACTTGGGAAGGGCCAGGAACGGATTTATTAGTGGAAGTAGTCAAAACGGGTCCGTCCTGTCTATTCTTACTCAAGTCATTTGTTGCCTTATGAGGTCTCTCAAAGTAATGGGCAACATCATAAACATCCTCAATTATTTTGGTATCTGCCCCCTGCTCAAATGGTTCAATCACGTAGATACTCTGGATTTCATCAACACATCGCCACACACCAGGAGGAGGATTAGTGAGGTCCATGCTTTCCGACTTCCTCCCCTTTCGGGGGATCCGTCGGGTCTCATCAGGGATCGCTAAGGAAGCATCTCTAGTAGCATCAGGTAGGTCACAGGCCTCAGAGTCAGCTATAATCAGTGAAGGTGCATCAGGTGCAGGTCTCTGGTCAACTGTGGGTGTGGTGATCAACACTTCGCTCTCGTCAATAGGACGGAAGCGAATCTCTCCTGATCCATAGTCAATAACGACCCTCGCAGAGGCGAGGAATGGTCGTCCCAGGATGATTGGAGATGGCTCCCCTGCGGAGTTCTCCATGGGCAGCACGACAAAATCAACATTGTGGCTCGTGCCCTGAATAGAAATGACGGCGTTTTCGAGGATACCCTTCGACCTCTTGATAGATCCATCAGCAAACTGAACGATCATCCTGGTCTTCTTGAGAGGCCCTAAGTGAAGAGACTGTACCAGCGAGAAGGGTAGAATGCTAATCGAGGCACCGCCGTCCAGGAGAGCGCGATCACAAGTATGGTCAGAGATGGTGCAAGTGATGAAAGGTGTAGCTGTGTTCTTCTTCTTGGGAATGGGACGGTGTGTGATGGCGAGGGCAGTGGCCATGGTCAGAATGTGACGCTCAGATCTGCTCCTCCGCTTTCTCTTCTTGGGAAGAGGAGCAGATAATTGGGTCATGGCCTGCTGAAGTGGGGCACGGATGATTTCATGAATAGTGGCCACCACTTCGGGTTCAGTCAACATTTTTTTGAATTTTTGGACTTCCTCCATACAAGGGAGGAAGTCGGAATCAGCATATACACGAGGCATGCCAAGAGCAGTCTGTACAGCGGCATCCTCGGGGTCAAGGGTGGGACTAGGTGTGAATGTATGTGTGGTCCAGGGTTCTGGCAAGTGGACTCTCTCCTCAAAATCTTGATCAACCAAGTGTCTCCCGAAATCTTTTTGGATTTTTAAAATTTTCTCATTTTTTTGTATTTTGGGCGATTGCAAGCTCCCATGATCACCTACAAGTGAAGCCGTATTCCCGACGAAAGGAGCATTAATCTGATTCTTCCTCAAGAAAGCAATATCATCATTCATCAAATCAATGCGCTTTGTCATCCGATTCAAGATATCACTCATAGAGATCGAGGGAGGTGACTCCATCAGGTCAAACTCGGGTGGATGTGAAGGTGGAGGTGGATAATACACAGGTGGGGATGGAGGTGGGAAGACGTCCGAAGTCTGATACTGTGGATGAGGCGGGTATGTACAAAAATCAGAAAAAACAGGAGGGTGATCCTCCTGATAAAAGGGAGGTGGACCGGCTGGAGCAAGCGAGGGGTCCGCAAAGTCCGGATAAAATACACTCCGGGGGTCCATCTCGAAAATAAAGGGAAGTGATTCGGGGGAGCACGAAGGTCAAGTCAAGAGAGTGAAGAAAAAGGCGCAAATGCGCAGAGGATGATCTAGAACGCACACAAACAATCACAAGCAAGAATGAAACAACCAAACCCTCAATTCACCTACTCAACTCGGTGAAGACCACAAATGCGGTCTTTTTATCTTGTCTTGTTTTAGAGTTTAGGTGAAAAAGTCAAGAAGTTGCACAAACACTTAGGGGGCTTAAAAATAGGATTTGGGCACTAACCTTAGTGTGTGCGCGAGCAATGTAAAACGAAGACAATGAGGGGATTACTCGCCCCAATACAAGATTTTTTTTTCTTTTTTTTTTGGTCGGTTTTAGGGTTAAGTAAAATTAGCAGTCCCAATTTTATTGATTATCACTTTTTTTTTGGATTTTAAATAAAAATGCACGATCCTAACGGGGATTCAATTCCTTTAAGCTCCTAGGTTGGCAAAATCAGAGGGAGAGTCGGAAAAGCAATGCAAGCGGCAAATAATGATGGATGCTAAAGCGTAAATGCTCACCTTGCCTCCAGCACTCTACATGCAAGGATGCTCAGCAGAATTGAAACCTATCTATATGCAAATGCAAAGCCGATGAAATCGCCCTAAGTTCAGAAATTGCTATTATCGTGAAGAACCACAAGTTGGCCACTTATCTTTAACCTAAGAGTCCGGTCTTGGCTTACCCCTCCTCTTCTCGACACACTCGAGTTCAGGAGTAGCGCTTGATGGGGCTCGCTCACGGCACACGGGTTAAGAGATAAATGAACAGATTGTTTAAACTTTGACTAAGTCCAAACGCGGCTATAGGTACATGCAAGATATATTAGGTGTTTGGCCTTAATCTATCGCAAGCAATCCTAAATCTAAGGGCTCAATCACACAAAGTGAAGAAAACAAAACAGGAAAATGACGGCGATAAAACGCGATAAAAACCGCGGTGAGCCCCCAAGTGAACAAACACTTGGAAATTGGGCCCGGTAGTCCAAGTCCGAATGTACCTGTATTATTACAAATTATAAAAGTCACTCTCTCACAGAAATAAAATGCGAGCTAACTAATCACTCTCTCTCACTCCTGCTCTCTCCTGCCGGCTTGGCCCAAGAAGGCCGGCTCCGCTTCCCAAGGATGCTCCGGATCACCTAAGCAATCCGCCTTGCTCCGCGGTCCCTCGCAAGAAGACAAGAAAAGAGACGGTCAGATAGCTCAACAAGATATGTCAAAAATGTAAGAGATGGAAAATAATGCTATGGTAAACAATCACACAATCAAACAAAATGTGAACTACTCGCTGTTGCTCCCCGACAACGGCGCCATTTGATAATCTCGAAAATCGGTGTGGTTATATCGACTCACAAGGCGAGTCAACAGTCGGTGTTTGACCACACAAATTCTGAAATTAATCAACAATTAACCCACACTAAAAATCAATAAATTAGAAATAATGTGGAGCTAAAATTTATTTTTAACTCTGCACAAATGGTGTATAGTGACAAGTATGCAGAGAGTTCGAACACAGGGAGCAAGAAGGGTAATTCACAAAAATGTGCTTGAGTGAGAGTGTGTGTGATATGTCTACACTAAGCAAGCAAGCAAATGAATTTTTGTGGGTTTTTAATTTTTAATTTTTTTTGTTTTTAATTTTTAATTTTGTCTTTTGATTTTTATTTTTTTATATTTTATATTTTATATTTTTTTTCTTTTCAATATTGGAATTTATAAACAATGTAATACAAGACAAGGCAAAATATTTATAAAAATGTGCAAAAATATCCAAAAATTCAGAAATAAATTGTTTTTGATATTTTTATAATTTTTTACTATTTTTGTGATTTTTGGGGAATTTTCAAAATATTTTTGGTATTTATAAAAGTGGAAATACAAGAAAACAGTGAATTAGCTACTGGCTGAAACTAAAATGAGGATTAAAAATATCAAATGGTGTCCAAAATTCCTCAAATTAATTTTAGTTGGAAGGTAATGAATCAAAGAAAATACAGAAACTGAAATTGCATTTTTAGGATTTTTGGTAGAATTTTAAGATTTTCATAAAGGTTTTTAGAGTTTTGTGATGTTTATGAGTTTTCTTTTACATTTTTTTAATGATTTTTGGTCTGGAGATAAATGACACTAAAATACACAAAATATATTTTTTGGGGAATTTTCTGGGTAGTTTTTATAATTTTTATGTATTTTCTAATACAAACAGTGCTGAAAATGAGTGTTTTTGAATTTTTATAAATAATAAAATGCAATAAATTAAAAAATAAAAATATAGCGTTAATCTACAATGCAACAGTAGCTTATGACGATTTTTTGGTGATTTTTGGAATTTTATAGATGCATGCAATGAATAGAGACAACAACAAGCAACTACACTACTTGCAAGGGCATATATGTAATTAGACAGAAATTCAGGGGGCAACTTGCAAATTTTACAAAAAATCACAACTGCAGATGAATGTTTCAGTCCCTGATATTAAATACAAAAACTCTTTGGGTGAGAAGGCAAAATACCCAAATGTTTATACCTGCAAATGAATGTTTTTGGATTAAACTTGAACCTGCAAAATCCCCGAGGGTTGCTTGTAAAAACGCCAAGGTCACGCGCGCAGTGCACGTGACCTGGCGGGGTCCCCTTAGCAATAATGCAAAGTTATGGGGGGGCTAAAAGTAAATTTTACAAAAGTGCTTAAAGGCCGTTGAAAGTTTTAGAATTATATATTAAATACCAAAAACTGGCTGGTGCGACGTGCAAAATGCCCAACCTTGGCGTGATCAAACGGAGGGGAGCCTCCCACTTATGCCACGCGTCGAAACTGCAACGGCTGATACCCCTTCGCACGCCGATGCTCAGGATTAAAAGATGGATGCTCGATCGGACGGTGCTGCTTCTCGAAGATCTAACGGCAGTGCATCATCTTGGAAGAACAGTAGCTATCCAACGGCCGTGGGCGGAACTGGAAGAACACAAAGGAGGAACTCGACCGAGCCGAGTTCTGTTCACGCGCAGGGGCTGCTTCCGTCCGCCAATCCCTAGGCCGAAGGGCTGGCGATGCTCCTGCTGCTCCTTCCCGACTCCCAGGCGGCCCAGATTGAGCCGACGGCCAATGAGTGGCCCCCAGCCGCTCGCAGAAGCTCCAGCCGACCTGGGGAGGCGTTCTTGGTGTCGACGAGGCTCAGATGCCTCCTTCAAGCCCTGCAAAAACAAGAGCAAAACACGGCAGAGGTATGCAGAAAAAGCTTGGCTTTTATTGGCGACAGAGTGGGATGCGTGGGGGTGGTGAAGATGGTGGCCGGAGTTCAAGAACTCCGGCGAGGTGTTCGTGATGGTGTCCGGCACTGATTGATGGTTGAAATGGCAATCTAAATAGACGAAACGAAAACCTATACTAACAGCTATCTACTTATAAGAAAAACAAGAAGGAAACTGCCCTCAAATGGCATTGACCACGAGGAAGGAGACCTCACGGCCGTAAGGCCGGAGATGGGGTTGGAGACGCGCCTCGGCCTCCGCTGCACCTCGACAAGGGTGGGAATCGACTCTCTGTCACCGAGGATCCACCAGCTAGCCCTTGGATGTCTCAGCACTGGCCGAAGACGGTTCAAAGAGGAATGGAGGGAATGGAGCCGGTTTTGAAACATGGCCGAGGAGCGACCTTCGAGGCAAGATCACGGGCGGTACAACGATTCAAACGCCCAACCAATGGCTAGGCGTGGATGAGCAGTCATAGGGCTACATTTCTCGAGAAGAGGCCGACCTCATTCGGTGAAAGGATCGCCCTCCAAAAAGCCACGAAGTCGAGGAAAAAATTCAGTCTGACATGTACAGACCTTGGTCAGAGAGCTGACCAAGGTCAACCAAGGGCTGAAGCTGGTTGGTCCACGTGGACCAACCAGAAAAAACCTTGGAAAAAATGTTTTATTAATTTGTTTTAAAATAGAAAATGAATTAATTAAATCTTGGTTATAAAATAAAAAATGTTTAAAATTTTATAAATTATTTTATTATGATTTTTATTTATTTTTATGAGACATATTTTTACAAGTTTGCATTTATACCCTTATAGGTATCTATATCTATGTATTTAAGTATTTTTATTTTTATTTAGGTATTTTATTTTTATTATTTTTATTTAGTATTTTATAAAATTATAGAATACTTTTATCTACACGAATATATTTTTATTTTATTTTTCTGATTTATTTTGTATATTTAATAAAATACAAATATGTTTTGTATAGGTATATATTTAGGTACTGTATCTATGTAGTTTATTTTTAAGTATTTTATTTTTGTTTTTATTTAGGTTTTTATTCTCATTTTAATGTACATTATTATTATAAGTAATATTTACAACATTATAAAAATATAAATATATAAAAATAATAAATAATTAATAAATTGAATATTTTAATCAGTACATCTATACAATGAGGGTCCAAAACTCAACTTTCAAACCGTAGCTCCGCCAAATGCAAAACCACCACCATTAATTAGATTATTTTCTTCTATATACAATTAAAGGTGAGTACGCTGCATTTGGAGTTTTTATTTGTGAGATACGGGTCTGGGAAGTTGGCATTCTGGAATTTTATTCAGACCATAACTTTTTATCTGTGCATTATTTTTCTGTGAAATCAATTTTGTATTTTTCTTTATTATATTATCTACAACTTTCATGTACAAAGTTTCTTTATTTGATGTATAAAAAGTGGAACCAAAAATAGGTCCCAAAATGAATAAAGAATGAATAAAAATATAGGTATTTTCTCTGTGTTTTTGACCTTATCTCCCCCTACTTTATTCCTTGTCGACCTATTCATCTAGATGCCTAGGTCTCGGGGGTTTTGGGTCATAAAATATTTGCAATATTTTATTCTTTTTCTTTTCTTTATTTATTCTATAATTTTGGCCTTAATTACAGTATTTTATACACTAATATAATGCACATGCATGGATGCTAATATGCTCTATTTAAGGGTATTTACAGGCATTTGCTAGGGTTTTTAGTGCCAAAATGATAGAATAAAGATGATGAAATGTGGATTCATCAGTGGGTCTCTAGAACTGGGCTCATGAGGAGCTTAGACGACAAGGGGTGAAACCTCCAGACGGACATTTCCTCAGCAGATGTGTTTGTCGACTATAAAGTCCAACCCATCATTGAGAAGAAGGAGACCGAGAAGGCAAAGAGAATGCCTAAAGAAAAGAGCAAGGAAAAGTTCAAGAAGTCTGGTAAAATCGAGACTTTAATGGAGGGAGCAGAATCCTCCAAGAAGGTCGAGCAACCTAAGGTGAAGGGTTGTTTCATCTGTGACGGGCCACATCGAGCACTGCCCAAAGTGGGAGAAGATGAACTCCATGACGATGGAGGAGGACTCCAAAGAAGAGGTATGTATGACGAACCTCAAATTGTTGCACAATGTTTGCTTGTGTCTGTTGAAGTCGGGAAAAGAGGCGAAGACAGAGGTGGAGCGCGAGGATCCAAAGTTGGTGTACCTCGATGTTGTGGTACACAAGAAGACACTTTTGACCATGATAGATACTGGACTACTGTACAACTTTCTATCCAGCAAAGAGTTTGAGAGTTTGGGAGTTCCCATGGAGAAGAGCCATTGTTATGTGAAGCTTGCAAACTTTGAATCACCATAGATTGAAGGTATGGTAAACTGTGACGTCTATTTGGGTGATTGGCAGGGAAACGTATGCTCCCTCGTGGTACCTCTTGATGACTTCCAAGTCATTCTGGGAGTCAAGTTCTTGAAAAAGGCAAAGACATCTGTGACTCCTTATCTAGGAGGAGTCTTCTTTGTGACTGGATATAACCCTTGCTTTATAAGGTCTATCTAGAAGAAGAGACATGCTGGATCCATGTCTGTAATGCAACTCTACAATGGGCTAAACAAAGGAGAAACGACGTACTTGGCTATGATAAGTATCTAAGAAAATGGCGTGGATATTCGACCATGTCCCAAGACAGTACAAAAAATGTTGGGCAAGTTCAAGGACGTTATGTCGGAGGATCTGCCCAAGGAGCTTCCACCGAACTGAGACGTGAATTATACCATTGACGAACCGCAAATTCAACCCTTTAATAGTGTAGAATTAACACTTCTAATGTCATTGCAGTCGGGGTAAATTGGGTCCATGAAAAATCATTTAATTAATCTATTAATTAAATCAAACGGTCAAATTTTATTTTTACTTGGGCAAGCCCAAAGTCAAACTCAGGGACACGAGCCTCTTAAACATTTATTTAGACTCTTAATACCTAAATTAAGCGATAAACTAAAAATTCATAGGTCCATAAATGTACACATATGCATAGAATGCAGACACATGAATCATACATATTTTATTTGATTTTTTTATGCAATAAAATTCAAGGTTACACTGAAGCATAGATGCCTTAATTTAGTAAAATATTCGAGCAAGAAATTTAGGTCAACTTCAGAATTAAATGACTAAGAAAGTTCCAATGAAATATTGATTCACGGCATAAAAAGCATTACATAATGGACATTCCATTAATAAAATTAGTCATCAAACTCTAGAGCATCAAATCAGAAATCAAATTAAGCCATTAAAAAGACAACAAAACAAGCTTTAAAATGCAATTGAAATCACATCGATCGGAGCTCGTATGCTTAAGATATTCACAAAAGAAACCACGGGCATAAACGCAATGAAAACATGAAGATAAATAGCAGACTTGTCCCTGAAAGGACCTAAATGTAAATAATAAAAGTCGCGAAGCCTTCCATGATATTTACCCATATGCGCGGGGGTATATTTGCAATAATTCCAACCTGTAGGGGATGGGTTGCAAATTACCCCAGGCACATGTGGGAATCACGTGATTGCAGGACCTATCTACAAATTGAAGAAGTCATGAGGGTCTCTCTGCAAATTACCCCGCCCACACGTGACCAGGCACGTGCGGCAAGGCTCGACAACAACGTAGGCTCGGAGGAGGCTCGAATGTGCTTCAGTTACTGAATCAGCTTCGGATCATGGCTTAGGAGGCTCGGGAGAGGCTCGGGCACTCCGAGCCTGGAGGCTTGGTGCTAATGCTGGGTGCTGACACGTGCCCTCTTGTGGACTGTTCGATCACTGGGGATTAAAGGCTGCTGTAGCGTGTGGAGGAGGCGACGTGGACCGCTTTGGATCATCCGATCTTTGAAGACCAAACGATGGCTGTACGTTCATGAGGGAGTGACGCGGCCGATTGTCTGTCGTTGGATGGCCACCGGGGAGGTGCCATCCAACGACACCTATACACCTTGGATCTTCTCCCTCTGCCGTCAGGCTGGTGGTGAGAATAGGACTCCAGTGATGCCACCTACGCTCCACCACCTCCGATTGAGCTCAGTGAAGATCTCCAACAACTCCTGAATGGCTGGATATTATTGTGGAAGTTCAGCAGAGCACTGGAGCCGCTGGTGAACGTGGAAGATGCTCATACTTCAGAGACAAAGCTCGCAAAATTAGCTCCGATGAAGCTCCGGTTATTGGAGACTCTTACTTGCAAAAGGGTGAGAGAAGAAAGCCGAAGCGTGCAGGTGCTTTGTGGATGCGAAGTGAAGTGACATGGAGGTTGTATGGGGCAGAGAACACGGTGTCCAGTGGTGACAAGGGAGCAGGGGAGCGAGAAGCTCGGCTGTGACAAGGGAGCAGGGGAGCGGGTTGAATTATAGGATGAAGGCTCGGACTTGAAGAGTAGTCAAGTTGCACGTCAGGGTCTTACCGGCAAGCACTATCCTTTTTTCAATGTCCTCCAGATTCTCTCTTTCTTATATATGAGAGCTGGAAAGAATCGACGATCATAGGCTGTTGCCCGTGGGACCCGGCCTGCTTCCTGCCCGAAAGAACCGCTCCCCCTCCCGCCTACGAGCCCTACGACCCTCTGGCGATAGACGAAGGGGAGGGGAAAGAGGCGAAGCGGGTGCTGCAGTCTTTCTTCGGTCTCCTACTGAACGGGTCGATCCTCCCCTCCTAGGGTCCACTTTTCTGACGCTCGTCGACAAGCTCCCTAGCGAGGAGGAACCTTCCGGCTTCTCCGACGAGCCTAGAGAAGAGGGGAGGCAGAGTGGTTTGTGGTTGCGGAGGAGAGAAGAATGATCGGAAGGGAGCGCGTGAATGGTGGAGATGCGAGGAAGCTAATGCGATGATGGACAGAGGGTGAACCAGTGTGAGGATGCATGATTAAATCAAAGAATCGAAGGGAAAAATTCAAAGAAGTAGCATAGGAAGCTTACCTGGGCTATGACAGAGGAGGAAGCTTGGGTTTGAGGTCCTAGGTAGACCTCGGGTCATCGCTGGACCCCCACAGCAATTGGGAGCATCTAGGCGATGGCTGAGCACCACAAACCTAGCCTACCATGGCCATGGGTCATCACCGGAGTTGCGACGATTGTTGCGACCTCATTCTGTCCCCCCGTATCACGGGGAGGAGGAGAGGAGCTAGGTAGAGACCCTCGTAAAGGTGGACCCTGAAGGATATGGAGAAATCCTCAAGCGCATCACGGAAGCGTGATCATCGTATCGGATACGATGAAGAACGACTAGTAGTACTAGTGGTTCGGTGCAGCGGAATTTAAAATTTTTAAACGGATGAAACCACATGATCCGAGAACCATTCTCAAATCGTTTCATCTATAACCACAGCAAGTATAATGCAATACCTCTTGAAGCGTGATTGATCAAGTCTCTACGAAAAGAGACCTCCTGTCTCAAGTCCGATCGTCGGAGTAACGGCTTGCGAGTGCGGAGATGAGTCGCGGTGTCCTCGCAATCCAAGTTGATCCAAGCGCGGTTGCTCCTGATCTCGTCGCACGAGATCAAACGTCTCCTTCGTGAGTGAAGCACTCCAAGAAGACGAAGAACCGCAGAGAGTCGAAGCGGCAGCACGATGGCGCGGGCGTCGACGATTCTCTCCACCAAGGTGGACGGCCACCAAGAAGAGAGGGAGAGAGAGGGCTGTCGAGTATGAGAAAGAGAGAGAGAGAGAATAATTGCTACAATAGCATGTGTAAAGAGAGAGCCAAGTATGCCTCTCTATTTATAGGGTTTTGGGATCCACGGATCTCAATCCATGGGATACATAAAATCAATGGATGAGATTGATTTATGTTTATCCAATGGCTAAGATTGTTGTTGACAAAAACAACAAATTTAGGTTAAAATATATTTGACAAAATCAAATATAATTCATTCCTAAATCAACCCAACAAATAAGGAGAGAAGACACATGGAGATTTCATCTCCATGTGCCTTCCAAGTGGGCGGCCACACATTCCATATTGGAATGGTGTGCCGCCCATGAGATTGCATGGAGATTGCAATCTCATGGTAATCCATGAGATTGCATATCTCCTTGTAATCTCTCTTATTTATACTCAACTAATTTATTGGGTTTTATTCTTCAAAAATAATTCACAATTATCTTTGAGAATATTGCATTCTTGCCATGGAAAAATTGTGAATCATATTCAGAACCCAAAACAACATATAATTCATATTGTTAATTAATTACACAATGTGTATCCAATACACAAAATAATTAATCAACACATATAAATTATAATTAACTCTCTCTAATACATTATAAATCACATTTATAATATATTATGAATAATTGGATATTTCTATCCACATTATTCTTATCCAAAATAATTAAATCACATTTAATCATATTGGATAACTTCTCATACATCATGATAATTAAATCACATTTAATTACCAATTTCTCTTTGCTTAGATCTTATGGAATTGTTCTCAAACCATTTAAGAACAATGCTATTTCTCCTCAGATACTTGGAGATAAGGACATGGCGATTGTATTGTTCCACGTATAGTGACTTGGATGTTGAGATCATATCTCAAATCCAGATCGTATGGACCTCCCACTGATGCTTGATCAAATCAAGACCGTAGACTTAATCTTCTCATTGCATCTGAATCTCATTCAGATCAATGTCCAGTTCATGGACTAAGATTAGGTCACTTCTCTAATGAGAGGAGTCACTAAAATCCAAACCTGTTTCATCACTCCCTCGGAATGGAAGCGTCATGGTTATACAATCGTATATGATCAAATCACCCTTCAGGTATTCCCAATACCTGTGCATCCTACATACTGGAAGACCTATGATCATCCTGAAGATAAAGATCACTTTTACACTGTCATCTTTAGGGTTAGATCATTAAGTTTCTCAATCTTGGTCATTGGGATTTGGTATAGATCATATGCTTTCACAAAGCATATATCTTACCTTCAAATTCATGTCATGCTTCCAAAGCACGACGACCGTGCATGGAATTTGTTCAGTCCCAATACCTCATGAGTGAGCTCATGTCTCCTGGTTCACAGGTGAACCTGTATGATCCCTTTGAGAGATCGCATTACTCATATGTCCTTACATGCACACCAGCTCGCCGGTATATAGACCTTGATTAGGTCATCAACCTATTGGTCTGCCAAATGTACATACTCAGACATATAGCAACACATCTGTCTCTAGTCAGAGGATGCATGCCTATGTTGTGATAGTATTCAACGTAGGTCTTTGGTTATCTCGATCTCGTCAAGTCAACTCATTGACTTAACTAACCTTACACCTCTGAATCACTATTCCCATGCAGAGGACCTGCATCAAGAGGTCAGTCAGATATCGGTCATATGAGATAGGATTGCCATCTCCTACTCAGACTGGAGATCATCACTTAATGATCATTTGATGATGCTTGATGAGTCCTCTATCTAACTCCTTAGATATTCATCCAAGCATCAGCCTCTATGATCCATCCAATGAATCAACAACTGTATGATCATCAAGTTGGCCATGGTACATAACCCTTATTGTACAGAGGGACCCTATAGTGCATTCATTCATTAATCTCAGAAAGGGAGTGAAAAATAATCAATAACATTCATTGATAATTTATTCATTACAATAACATTTATTGTAGAAATGGTTCGCCCGGGGCTCACATTGCTAACAATCTCCCACTAGCCCTCAGAACCATTCAGGTACAATCTTTAAACCCATACTCATTACATGCTGGTAGAAAACCTTCTGTGTGAGAGGTTTGGTAAGAGGATCAACAACGTTGTCGGCAGAGGCCACCTTGGTGATGATGATGTCACCACGCTTTTGTATCTCCCGAATGATGTGGTATTTCCTTTCCACGTGCTTGCTCTTTTGATGCCATCTGGGTTCCTTTGCCTGGGCAATGGCTCCCGTGTTATCGCAGAGTAACGGGATGGGAGTGTCAGAGGAAACTACGCCAAGCTCCAGCACGAACTTGCGCAACCACACCGCCTCCTTTGCAGCATCCGATGCGGCAATGTATTCGGCTTCTGTTGTTGAATCTGCAGTAGTGTCATGCTTCTTGCTTCTCCAGCTCACAGCACCACCATTCAACAAGAACACGAACCCCGATGTCGACTTTCGATCATCTACATCTGATTGGAAGTCAGAATCTGTATATCCCAAGACTTGGAGATCACCATCTCCATATACCAAGATGTAATCTTGCGTCCGTCTTAGATATTTGAATATGTTCTTTACTGCATTCCAGTGTTGTTCTCCATAGCAGGATTGGTAACGACTTACCACTCCTACTGCATGGCAGATATCTGGCCTAGTACACATCATGGCATACATTAAGCTTCCTACGGCTGATGCATAAGGACATCCGGCCATGGCTTTCTTTTCCTCAACAGTTTGAGGAGCCATTCCCTTAGACAGATGGATACCATGTCTTAAGGGTAGGAATCCTTTCTTAGAACTATCCATACGGAATCGTTCAAGAATCTTCTTAATGTATCCATGTTGTGACAATCCCAAAATCCTCTTTTCTCGGTTTCTGAACAGCTTCAGGCCTAAGATATAAGAGGCTTCTCCAAGATCTTTCATCTCAAAGGTATGGGACAGCCAAATCTTTATATTGGTCATCATCCCTGTATTATTCCCAATGATAAGGATGTCATCTACATAAAGCACGATGAACACAATGGCGCTCCCACTAAGCTTCTTGTATACACAAGGTTCATCAGGATTCTGCACAAAATCATAAATCTTTATGGTTTCGTCAAATCTGATGTTCCAACTACGAGAAGCTTGCTTGAGCCCATAGATGGATTTCTTTAGCTTGCATACTTTACCATCCTCTGTCATGAAGCCCTGGGGCTGCTCCATGTAGATATCCTCCTCGAGGTATCCATTGAGGAAAGCCGTCTTGACGTCCATCTGCCAGATGTCGTAGTCAAGATATGCAGCTATAGCTAGCAATGTCCGGATGGATTTAAGCATAGCCACAGGAGAGAATGTCTCATCATAATCGATGCCTTCTCTCTGTGTGTAGCCCTTGGCTACGAGCCGTGCCTTGAAAGTCTCTACTTTCCCATCAGGTCCCCTCTTTCTCTTGAAGATCCATTTACACCCAATGGGCTTTACCCCTTTAGGTGGATCCTCTAGGGTCCATACACCATTCTTACGCATGGAGTCAATTTCTGACTTCATTGCTAGCATCCATCTATCCATGTCTTGATCCGCGAGTGCTTCATCAAATGAAGTAGGATCAATGTCAGTTTCACCTGATACATGGAATCCATACCTTTCAGGTGGTGCAACCACCCTCGAACTCCTTCGAAGAGGTATGGGTGTTTCATCTTTATTTACTTCTTCAGTTTCTGGTCTGGGGAGCTCAGAATCCTCTTGGGATTCAATGAGTTCCTCTACTTCATTTTTATCTTGACCTTTAAGGAAATCATCCTCCAGAAACTTCACATCTCTAGAGACAAAAACCTTTTGGGTCTCAGGGTCATAAAGCTGGTATCCAATACCATCTTTAACATACCCAATGAAGTAACACTCACGAGTGCGAGATTCCAACTTACTTGCGTCCACATTCTTCGCATGGACCAAGCAACCCCAAACCCTTAAGTGATTTACACTAGGTTTGGTTCCATACCATAGCTCATGAGGAGTCTTAGGTACAGATTTGCTAGGAATCTTATTCAGGATATATATTGCAGTCTCTACTGCATATCCCCAGAAACTAAGAGGTAAATGTGCTTTGCTCATCATTGAACGGACCATGTCCATGATGGTCCTGTTGCGTCTTTCAGCAACACCATTAAGTTGGGGAGTTCCAGGAGGAGTGAGATTTGAAACAATTCCATTCTCCTTAAGGTATTCCTTGAATTCATCTGATAGTTACTCGCCACCTTGATCAGATCGAATCCGTTTAATCTTCCTATCGGTTTGGTTCTCAACCAAAGCCTTGAATTCTTTGAACTTTTCAAAGGTTTCAGACTTATGACGTAATAGGAAGATAAACCTGTATCGCGAATGGTCATCGATAAACGTCAAATAATATCGGTATCCATTTTGAGTCGCGGTACTGAAGGGACCACATACATCGGTATGTATTAGGTCAATAATACCTTCGCATCTTGTAACCTTGTTACGGAAAGGCATCCTAGTCATTTTACCTCGAATACAATGTTCGCAGGTAGGCAAAGATTGAACCTGTAGGAAATCTAAAGGTCCATCCTTTATCAATCTATTGATCCTATCAACAAACAAATGACCAAGCCTTTGATGCCAAATCATATTTGAATGATTTTTATTCTCCCTGGATCTCTTAGGGTTTTTATTAGTGGTTGTAACATTCATGACATTCTCATTAATGCACAATTCATAGAGTCCTCCAGAAGTTAAAACACCTTCTGCAATATATTTATCATAATGATTTATGACTAATTTATTACAGTTAAGGAACGAATATCCACTTCTAACTAGCTTAGATACAGATATCAGATTCCTTCTAACTTCAGGTACATAAAGACACTCTTTAAGTACTAGGATTCTTCCACTAGATAATGATAGTCGACATGTCCCGACGGCGACTGTTGCAACACTTGCATCAGATCCCATCTGGATGACTATCTCCCCTTCTTCAAGACTTCTAGTTTCCTGAAACAAATGCAACAAATTGCATACATGAACATAAGCACCAGAATCTACAACCCAACTTCCTTCTCGTCCGACGAGAAAGCTAGTTTCAATAATGAAAGTAGATTTCATACCTGCTGGGGCTTTACCTTTGTCTGAGGACTTCAGGTAATCTGGGCAGTTACGCTTCCAGTGCCCCGGCTTCTTGCAGTAGTGACAGACGTCGGTTTTCTTCGACGCCATGAGAGTGGATGCATTGGAAGAAGAGGCAACACTTTGTCCCTTCTTCTTTCTCTTCTGGGTCGGGCCCTTCCGAGAACCATGCTTCCGACCGCGCTTCCCTTTGACCTGTGCAACAATTGCACTGCCACTGGGACCATCCTTCTTCATCACGTCCTCTGCGGACTTTAATGCAGCAAGGAGAGCAGCACTTGTCAATTCCAATTTATTCTTGTGGAATGACACCACAAAGTTATTGAAAGACTTGGGCAATGACAACAGAATGAAGTCAGCTTGCATGTCTGCATCCATCGTTGCCCCAAGAGTCTCCAGCTCCGACAAGTACCCAAACATTTTGAGTACATGTTCACGGACCGAAGTCCCTTCCTGCATTCTACAGCGAATGAGGTCTTTCATAACATTGTACCCTGAGTGCGGTTAATGTCACCAAACATATCCTTAAGATTCTGCATTATTTCCTGACAGGTACTCATCTCCACATGTTGCTTCTGCTGAACATTGGAGAGAGAACCTAGGATATAGCACCTAGCCAAGACATGATCTTCATCATACTTGTCATTAAATGCTTTTTCTTCCTTAGACTTAGGGTTCTCATGCTTGTCCTCGTATAGCACATAACTTATGCGCTCAGCAGAGAGAACAAGCTCCAAATTTCGGATCCAATCCGAGTAATTTGGGCCGGTCAATTGGTTGACCTCTAGAAGCCTACTAAGTGGGTTCAAAGACTTCATTTTCTGAAATTAAGAATGCACTATATTAGAATATAAAAATATATATTCAAATTTATATTATTTGATTAAGGCATTTTAAATCAAATTGTTCTTGCTATGTCAACCTTGAAAGTTTATTCCCTTATTCACTTTCAAAGTAAGAGATATACTTACCAATATATCTCAAGCAAGAACTGGGATCTCCTCCTTATCTTTGTCATATCCCAATAATATGAGAACCTATGACTCCAATAAAGAGAAGCGGGAACACATTCCGCATTGCAAGTCCAACTTGCATTTTCCAATTCGGTCTTTAATACCCGGGCCCACCACCCCTAAGGCGATGTTGACCCGTTATTAATTGAACCAGCCGTCAACAGGAATACAACTCGCTATGCGCAATCCAATATCTCCCCAATAATATGAGGACCCGATATTGGGGTCACTACGCATACGTCCTTACTCTTTCGAGAAGCGACGAGCCCGATCCAAACGGATCGTATGCAGGAGCTGTCCCTTCGTACAGGCGTCTCCTTCATACGATGTCTGGCGACGGAACTCTTCGCCTTGACGGGAGACCATGGATGTCACTTATGTGATCCTCCATGTCATACTCAAATTTTAATTAATTATTATGAATCACATTCACATAATTAATTCTTCCAAGGGAATTAATAACTCTAATCATATTAGAGTATTTCAATTGGACATAATCAATTTAATCATATTAAATTAATTATCAATTCAATCAATCAAACTTGATTATTTTACTTGAATACATATATGGTAATATCTCAAAATACATTTTAATTCGAATTTTAATAATTAGAAAAATACATCTTAATCCCTCAGACATTATCCCGGCCCTACCCGCTGTCATGGCCAGTACCGACGAGAGTGGGACGGACCACATACGTTGCAACCCGCAACCCCATTGCTCTCCGACTAGGCACCATATCCGCCTCGGGAAAGGATAATGCCAAATTCATTAATTTGTACTTGAGATGATCATCGGTTTTTCAACCGAAATTGTACCATATAGTAATAATCAAAACATTTTGTTATAAGGAAATTTGCTAGACAAATTCCCAAATCCTATTCAAGCATCAAGTTCGAAGATTGTGGTTTCCAATTATGATTTAGATCACATCTTAATCAATTAATTGGTTAGGGCCAAGTCAATTAGGCAAATAATCATGTTTTAATATTTCACAAATATTTTTCATGATTATTTCACGAAATTAACAATTAATTTCACTAATTGACAATCACTTGGTTCTAGATTAGGAATGCAATTTCAGTAATGACCCCTATTCACTAAAATTGACATATCTCAATCAATTTAAATCCACATTAAGCAAACTCAATTTTCGTACATTGCTAACTTGATTTAGAACAGAACCTAAGTGGAGTTGCACGCATTTCGAGGCAGATGATAACAGTAATTAACTCTTTAATCATGTTAAAATCTACTGTTCCCGCAACAGTGCATACATGTTAATTAAAACAACCATAACTGGAGCATACGAAATCCGATTTACGCAAACTCAGTTCCTATGGTTTCCTTATTTAATGGAGAACAAAATCCAAATATTAAATTCGTGTTTAAACAATTTAAACAGTGCCGATTTTATTTACTAAACATATCTGCGAAATCAAATGCGATGAAAACTTTCGCGACCTAAACGAACCCAAGTCGTCCTCGGTTTTTCGAATCATATTCGAAACCGTCGACCTAAGGCTCTGATACCACTTGAAGGATATGGAGAAATCCTCAAGCGCATCACGGAAGCGTGATCATCGTATCGGATACGATGAAGAACGACTAGTCGTACTAGTTGTTCGGTGCAGCGGAATTTAAAATTTTTAAACCGATGAAACCACATGATCCGAGAACCATTCTCAAATCGTTTCATCTATAACCACAGCAAGTATAATGCAATACCTCTTGAAGCGTGGTTGATCAAGTCTCTACGAAAAGAGACCTCCTGTCTCAAGTCCGATCGTCGGAGTAACGACTTGCGAGCGCGGAGATGAGTCGCGGTGTCCTCGCAATCCAAGTTGATTTAAGCGCGGTTGCTCCTGATCTCGTCGCACGAGATCAAACGTCTCCTTCGTGAGTGAAGCACTCCAAGAAGACGAAGAACCGCAGAGAGTCGAAGCGGCAGCACGATGGCGCGGGCGTCGACGATTCTCTCCACCAAGGTGGACGGCCACCAAGAAGATAGGGAGAGAGAGGGCTGTCGAGTATGAGAAAGAGAGAGAGAATAATTGCTACAATAGCAAGTGTAAAGAGAGAGCCAAGTATGCCTCTCTATTTATAGGGTTTTGGGATCCATGGATCTCAATCCATGGGATACATAAAATCAATGGATGAGATTGATTTATGTTTATCCAATGGCTAAGATTGTTGTTGACAAAAACAACAAATTTAGGTTAAATATATTTGACAAAATCAAATATAATGGTACATAACCCTTATTGTACAGAGGGACCCTATAGTGCATTCATTCATTAATCTCAGAAAGGGAGTGAAAAATAATCAATAACTTTCATTGATAATTTATTCATTACAATAACATTTATTGTAGAAATGGTTCGCCCGGGGCTCACATTGCTAACAGACCCCTAGGCGGTCGGAGACGACATATTTAAAGAATGGAATTTGAAGTTCTGCTGGTTGCCGACATAATTTGCGTGGAGAACATGGAGCGATTTTGAAGGGATCATGGATCGAGTGATTTCCCACGAAGAAGGTGGAGGACCTAGCTATGTCGTAGGGTAGTTAGGAAGATGGGGGGAGTGTTAGGGAGATGGGAATAATGGAAAGGGGGTGACGGGTTGGCGAGTTGGAAATCGTGGGAGAGAGAGGAGGTCTAGAGGTAGAAGACGAGGCCTGACCATTGGTTCAAGCGATCCGACGGTTAGGAGAAGGGAGCGAATGAGGGGTGCGGATTAGATCTAGGGTGGCACAATCGAGGGCTAGGATATAACCATGTTTCAGAAGAAGGTATGGGCATGAGCGATGGATGTGATGAAGTCAAGGAGTAGGATTGAATGTCTAGAAAAGCAGCAGAGGACGGTGGCTGAGATTGACCCTTTTGGAAGAGATCGAGCGGCTATGGGACTGACACGTGGCAAGCTGAGGATTAGGCTGTGATGAACGACCGTGATTTGATCTGGAGAAGCATCGGAGGGCTAGGAAAAGATGTGTGAGTGGACGTCTGGGATGGAAGCGCTTGGTCGTGATCGAATGGTGGAAAACTCAAGCGCTTCACAAGATGAGAAGCGGTCACGTGGCTCAACCAGAAAGAGCCATGTGGCCCAATCAGATTATTCAGACAAAGAAGGTGAAAAAGGAGGGAGAAAATGATCGAATTTGGAAAAAAACTCGAAACATGAAAGTTGTAGATCTCGATGAGATCTACAAGTTTCATGTTGATCAAAAATGGAGATGAGGTTAAATACAAAGAGAAATATTTTTGTGAGTGTTTTTAAGGGTATAAAAACACTACGATTCTAGGTTTGTTATTTTTTGTATTTTTAATTGACTCCATGACTCAGATATATAAAACATTTTATTTGGTTTTTATTGAGACCTAGTCCAAGATAGGGGGTTAATATCTGCAAACTAATGTAATGAAATCGAGTTTCGTCACGCCCTATACTTAAACTATGCCCGTCCCCAAGCATTTCAAAAAATGAAATGAGCTGGATTAACCCCCTTGTGCATGTGTGTACATGATCAAATCCATTCAAGAACTCCCAACTTTAGAGATCCCAAATCTTAGAGTTCAGCCCATCCTTAATCAACAGGCATCCAATTCCTCTAATTTTCCAGACTCTCTATTTGATACATATAAACTAAGGATATGAACTTAAGTGTTGACTGCAATCTCGAGAGTCGAGTCACAACGTCACCTAAGTCTCGGTCCAAGAAATTTTCATAAGGGCCCAATCCTCAGCATTAGGGAATAAATCAAATATTACGTCCAATCTACCGTCTCTTTAGTTGTCATACTTAGAAGTGTAGGAGGTAGGCCAGTTGATGGAGGGTCTAGGATTGTGTAATTTCTTCTCTCCCTCTCATTGGAAGAAGGATCCACTCGAGTGCCTTATTACTCAATGCATATTTTTGTGTTGCTCGATGCGTCCGTCAAGAGAAGTTGGAGACGGTGCACTTGTTTTCCTGGGAGTACACTGGGGTGTGCTTTTTTTGAGTACCTACTATACCTTCTACACCCAAACTTGTAGCATTTACGATGCAGAGCCCTTTTTTGGTGCAAGCCCGGCTCTTGGTCCTAATAGCGGTGGTCCAAGTGGACACTTTAAAATGGTTGGGAGCGATCGCCTTTGATGGAAGCTCTTTGATTATTGACTTTATGGAATGAGAGCTTTTCTTTCAACATTGATATTTCTTTGCTTTATTTTTGGCTAGCTCCACTTTTTTTATCAAGAGTTGGCGCACATTGATCAACATTTTTGTTTTATTCACACCCTGGTACTTAGGTAAAGGTCAATAGATTAGTACAAGAAGCAAGTTCTCATCCTGGATAAAAATACTGACACTCAGGTTTCATAAAGCCTTCAATGATTTTGTCCCATACTCGAGCATCATTAAATCAAGTCTAGACTGGAATCCCTCATTCTAGTCCCTCAAGTGAAATTCCAACTCATCTCATCGTGAACGCAGTCGTGTATGTGAAATGCTGATCATATTCTTAAGGTAGGAGACTAAGCATGCAATATAGCACACAAATCTAGCAAACTAGGAAAATGTGGATAATTAAGTCTAAGACCCCGATGAATAAGGCTGGTTAACCTAAAATCTCAAGTCCTCATAAACCATGTGTTTTTGAACATCAATGACCCTGTGTGGAAGTGAAAATGTAAGGGATTTAATCCAACTCCTTCATCCATTTTTTTTGAAATTTTTATGAAGACTTTAAAAGATCAATTGACTGCTTAAACTCAAATGAGTAGATACATCTGCTTTCAGCCAGTATAGGTGTAAGTAGAGGTCGTAAAACAGAACCCGTTGCTTGAGGACGGAGCCTTACGTGATGTCCTATGAATCACCTGCTCTGCTAATGGAAATCCCTCACTGAAAAGCGACTACTTATTTGATTTTAGTAGTCAATTTTTCTTTCAAAGGATTTTGGTTTTTCTCATTTTGTGGATTTTTGATTAAATTTAGAACACAAGTTAGATTTATTCCCCTGGTAATCAAGAAAGTAATTTCCAAACCATGTCACGTGTATATAGATTTTTCAAACATTTTAAAATGATTTTTCAAAATAAGTGAAAACCCATTTTTCAAATCATTTTCAAAAATATTTTCTTAAAAATAGTGTGACATAGTAAAGAAAATCTTTGAAAATATCTTGTCCCCTTATTTCAAAAAGATTATACTTTAGCCCAAAAAAGTTAAAATTTTTTCATTTTTTTCAAAATATAGCTAAAGTACATATATTGTATATACGGTATACCCCCTATACTTAAGCTTTGCTATGACCTCAGAGCACTAGATGATACAAATCCATAGATCCATTTAAGTATAGAAAAATATACGAACCGAGACGGACACCCCCTATACTTAGGTTAGAAATAACCTAAGTATCAAGGAAAGGAAAGATGAGTAAGAAAACCACGGGGACTCAGGTCCCCCCTATACTTAGGCTGAGAGTAGCCTAAGTACAGAGATGATAAATGCTGTTGGGGAGACCTGAGGCGAACGAAGAAGTTAGGTGGATATACAAGTGAGTAAATAAATCTTTGGAGATGAATGGAGCACTTACGGGCTAGGGGAGGAAGTCGGAGCAATCAAGGCTCAAACAAACAAGCAATACCCTTTTGAATTCACCAACTCACACGTGAAACCAACAAGTATTGGTTGATTATCTTGTCATTTTTATTGGTGATTAAAACATTCTAATTTACACAAGGATCAAGAAAAAATGTCAAATAGAACCATCCTACGTAAATACGGGTGTTGCTGTCCCATAACATGATTTTACTCCATTTTAGGTCAACTTGCATTTATCGGTCCCAATTTTAAATTTTAAGGTTACCACTGTTTAAATGTGAACATAAACTAATCATTTAATCTTCTGCTTCTCATTCCCAATTTCCATTAACTTAGGTGATCAAGTCAGGAAAGGACGTCGAGAAAAAGCCATGCAATCGATTAAATCATGATCTAGGCTAAGAGAAGAAACTTAAAGTGCCTTGAGCATAATTTCATGAAAACAAGACTAAATTAAAATCTAAACCTAAATGTATGCAAGTCGATGAAAAACCATACCTAACATGGTTCTATTAGCGGGGAAGAATAGATTGAATTTTTGGCTAAGTGAAGCGATGTCTACGTGCGTGTTGATTTAATCTGTGTCCTACCTATGATCAAACACGTAAGATAAAAAATGTGAAAGAGGATCCCCACACAACCACAGATATCTTCGTTCATTTACACATGCGAGTTTTAGATCGAAGACTGTTGTAAAGACGATTATTACAATAAAAATAAAAATGCAAGACAACATTTTTTTTCTCTCTTCGATTTTCAAGGTTTGCTTCTGCGGCTCCTCATTGTGGAAACTCTTGCTCCTCGCCTCCTTGAACACCAAAGGCCCTGCCACAAAAACAAGCGGTAGATATCAATCAAAGAAATTTTAATAATGCAAGACAACATCATAACCTACGAATTAGAAATTAACACTCAATTAGACATTAAAAATCTAAATAAACAAAAGATGAGTCGTATCCCCAGCAACGACGCCATTTGACGAATAGCAAATTCAGCCCTTTAATAGTGTAGAATTAACACTTCTAATGCCATTGCAGTCGGGTTAAATTGGGTCCATAAAAACCATTTAATTAATCTGTCAATTAAATCAAACGGTCGATTTTTTTTACTTGGACAATTCCAACGTCGATTTCAGGGACACAATCCTCTTAAACATTTATTTAGACTCTTAATACCTAAATTAAGGGATAAATTAAAAATTCATAGGTCCATAAATGCACACATATGCATAGAATGCAAACATATGAATCCGACATTTTTTATTTGATTTTTTATGCAATAAAATGCAAGGTTACAATGAAGCATAGATGCCCTAATTTAGTAAAATATTTGAGCAAGAAATTTAGGTCAATTTCAGAATCAAATGACTAAGCAAGTTCCAATGAAATATTTATTCAAGGCATAAAAAGCATAACATAATGGATATTCCATTAATAAAATTAATCATCAAACTATAGAGCATCGAATCTGAAATCAAATTATGCCATTAAAAAGATAACAAAACAAGCTTTAAAACGCAATTAAAATCACATCGATCAGAGCTCATATGCTTAAGATATTCACAAAAGAAACCAGGGGCATAAATGCAATGAAAACATGAAGATAAAATGCAAACATGTCCATGGAAGGACCTAAATGTAAATAATAAAAGTTACGAGGCCTTCCCCGATATTTACCCATATGCGAGGGGGTTTAATTGCAATTATTACAACCTACAGGGGATGGGTTGCAAATTACCCCAGGCGTGCGTGGGAATCACGAGATTGCAAGACCTATCTGCAAATTGAAGGATTCGTGAGGGCCTCTATGCAAATTACCCTGCCCGCACGTGACCAGGCACGCACGGTGAGGCTCAGCAAGAACGTAGGCTTGGAGGAGGCTTAGATGTGCTTCGGCTGCTAGATCAGCTTCGGATCATGGCTCAGGAGGCCCGGGCACTCCGAGCCTGGAGGCTTGGTGCTGATGCTGGGTGTTGACACATGACCTCTCATGGACTATTCGATCGCTGGGGATCAAACAACGGCTGTAGCGCGCGGAGGAGGCAACGTGGAAGGCTTCGGATCGTCTGATCTTCAAATATCAGACGATGGTTGTACGTTCATGGGGGAGTGACACGGTCGATCGCCTGAGGTGCCATCCAACGACACCTATACACCCTGGATCTTCTCCTTCCTCTATGAGGCTGGTGGTGAGAACAGGACTCCGGTGATGTCGCCTATGCTCTGCCACCTCTGATTGAGGTCAGTGAAGATCTCCAGCAGCTCCTGAATGGCTGGATATCATCGTGGAAGTTCAGTGGAGCAGCTGGAGCCATTGGTGAAGGTGGAAGATGTTGGTACGCCGGAGACGAAGCTCGCAAAATGAGCTCTGATGAAGTTGAGGATTAGGCGATGGCTGAGATTGACCCTTTTGGAAGAGATTGAGTGGCTACGAGGCTGACACGTGGGAAGTTGAGGATTAGGCAGTGGCGAACAACCGTAATTTGATCTGGAGAAGCATCGGAGGGCTAGGAAAAGATACGTGAGTGAACGTCTGGGATGGAAGCGCCTGGTCGTGATCGAATGGTGGAAAACGCAAGCGCTTGGTGAGATGAGAAGCGACCACGTGGCTCAACCAGAAAGTACCACGTGGCCCAATCAGATTATTCAGATAAAGAAGGTGAAAAAGGAGGGAGAAAATGACCGAATTTGAAAACTCAAAACATGAAAGTTGTATCAATGATATCTACAAGTTTCATGTTGATCAAAATGGAGACGTAGTTAAATATAAGGAGAAATATTTTTGTGAGTGTTTTTAAGGTTATAAAAACACTAAGATTTTAGTTTTGTTATTTTTTGTATTTTTAATTTATTCCATGACTCATATATATACAACATTTTATCTGGTTTTTATTGACACAGTCCAAGCTAGAGGGTTAATATCTGCGAATTAATGTATTGAAACCAAATTTCATCAACCATCGAACTGCTGCTAGGTTCGATGCCTCCTGCACTTGGACCATACAAGATGCCCCCTGTACATTTGTGTTGTGGAGACAACTCAAGGAGTTGGTGGACGCTGGTCTGATGCGTCCAAGAAAGGACCCATATGGGGCACCAATGTTGTTCCATAAGAAGAAAGACGGGAGCTTGTAGATGTGTGTGGATTGCCGCAAGCTGAACAAGGTGAGAGTGAAGAACATGTAAACCGCCCCCAATGTTTAAGACTTGTTTGATCTTTTCAACCAGGACAAGTACTTTTCGAAGATGTATCTCAGTTCAGGATACTAATACGTCTATATCAAGGAGGGAGATGAACCAAAGACGATGCATGTGATATGCTATGGTTCCTTTGAGTTCCTTGTTATGCCGCTTGGGTTGACTAATGCCCGGACTACTTTCAGTAGTCTGATGAATGATGTCTTCTGCGAGTATATCGAGTTTGTTGTTGTGTTTTACTTTGATAACATAGTTGTGTATAACAGGACCCTGAAAGAACACGTCAAGCAGATTTGCAGATGGTGCTTGAGAAACTGTTGTAAAATCGATTGTACTTGAAGCCAGAGAAGTGTTCCTTTTGTTAGGAGACCATCTCCTTCCTCGATCATATCATTGGTGGAGGCACAATATGTACGAATCTCAGGAAGACTCAGGCGATTGAGGAGTAGGTGATATCCACAAAAGCTATGGAGCTATGATCCATCCTCAGATTGGTGAACTGCTACAGGAAGTTCATCACGGGATATTCCAAGAAGGTGGAACCCCTGATGGACCTACTTCAGAAGGGTCAGTTTTGGAGATGTATGCATGAATGCCATGGGGCATTCTAGAAGCTGAAGAGGGTGGTAGTGGAAGAGTTGATTCTACGACTCCTAGATTTCGAGAAGTCATTCGAAGTCAACACCGATGCGTCCGATTATGCACTTGGATGTGTATTGGTGAAAGATGGGTAGCTGGTGGGGTACGAGAGCTGCAAGTTGAATTCACTAGAGAGGAGATACACTATGCATGATAAGGAGATGACAACATTGGTCCATTATCTGAGTACATGGAGTCATTACCTCCTTGGATCGTAGATTGTGGTGCAGACAGATAATGTGGCAACAAGCTACTTTACCACATAGAAGAAGCTGACTCCCAATCATGTGTGATGGCAAGACTTTCTTGCCGAATTCTACTTCAAGCTTCGTTATAGACCTGAGTGGACAAAGTAGGCAATAGACATTCTCTCAAGGAAGAGAGAACCAAAAAAGCCAAAGGTCGTGGTGATCTTATTGGTCATCCGTGTGTTTGGAGACATGCTTGAGCACATCCGAGAGCAAACGTGAGAGGATCCAATCACATCGTGCTTGGTGCGAAGCATGAATGATGGAGAAGTACGAAGATTTTGGGTAGAGGAAGGTGTCCTCCACGTGAAGGGCAGGAGGCCCTATGTTCCCTCAAGTGGTGGCTTGAGGAAGATGTTGCTGAAGGAGGCACATGACACACAGTGGGCGGGTCGTCCAGGGGTGG
Organism: Ottelia alismoides; assembly: GCA_037367405.1. NCBI lineage: Eukaryota > Viridiplantae > Streptophyta > Magnoliopsida > Alismatales > Hydrocharitaceae > Ottelia > Ottelia alismoides. The sequence goes on along the minus strand of JAZKJV010008142.1, from coordinate 101,311 downwards.
AGCGCACATTGGCGCTCCTCTCTTCAAGCTACTTCTGGTTGAAGATGGAGGAAGAGTGGAAAGTCTATGTGCGCACATGTCTTATATGCCAAAAAGACAAGATAGAGAGGAAGAACACAATAGGATTGTTGGAGCCCTTACCAGTTCATTCACATTTGTGCGAGAGCGTCTCCATGGATTTCATCATTGGGTCCCGAAGGTGGATGGGAATAATGCGGTGGTTGTGGCAGTTTATCACTTCTCTAAATATATGGTCTTTGAACCAGAACCCTAGGAGTGCATGACAGAGACATCATCGAAACTTTTCTTGCAGATGGTGGTGAAGTATCAAGGCATACAAATGGACATCGTGAGTGACCACGACATACGATTCACAGGTTGATTCTAAACGGACTTATTTGAGATGTTTGGATATGATCTCAAGTTCTCTACCAGTAACCACCCATAGATGGATGGGCAGACGCAGCGGATCAATGCCCTGCTGGAAGAGTACCTGAGGCACTATGCAACAACCACTCATCACAAATCGGTGAGCTTAATGGATATTTCCCAATTTTGTTACAATCTGCAACACACCTCCACCACAAGACAAAATCCATTTGAAATTGTGATGGACAGATAACCTATGATATCACACGAAGTGGGGAAGCTAGACATCCAAGGAATGTGTCCTGATACACAATGTTTCACATGGGTGAGGCATGATCGATGGGAGGAAGCAAAGGATGCATTAGCTCATGCTCAACGTAGGATGAAGTAAGTGCCTGAGAAGAGTCGTAGGTCGATCGAGTTCCAGGTTGGAGAGAAGGTGTTGTTGAAGCTAATACCTAGATTTAGAATAAAATACTGAGGAAGACAACTCACATGGGTCTCATCCTTCCTTATGATGGACCCTTTGAGATAGTTCAATTGTGGGATCGCTCACCTATCAACTACATCTTCAGAAGAGATTGAAGATGCACCACATGTTCCATGTCAACTTCCTTGATATAGAGAAGATAGCACCAGGAGGGCATCGAAACGTGCCCATCCTAATGTCTGGGTTCAACATACGGAGGTAGTTGAGAAGATTCTTGGCAAATGCATGAAGGCCAATGCAAGAAGAACCTAAGGATCTTTTTCCTTCTCAAATGGAAGGGACTCCTAGAGGAGGAGGAAGCTAGGAACGAGATACAACCATGTGGTAGTTCGAGGACCTCAATAAGGATTTCTTGGAGATGTAGGATCAGTCACGGATGCATGATGGATCATGGGGTTGAGGCATGTAACACCCCCAAGTCCTGAGGTATGGGAATAATAAGCGAGATAGGTTATCGCATGTCCATGTGGGTCAGTGACCACAGGATGAAGTTCTGGGGGACTTTGCCTTAACGAACAGATATCTAGGGATGGGATTTACTGCATGAAAGTTCAGAGGTTGCGGGTTCCTCTTGGCACACCATAAGTATTTGACAACACTTGACAAAGTAGAGTTGCAACATCCCACATAAGAGTGTGGGGCCCAATGATGATGTGGCATGATGACATGGTATGCTAACATGGTAGACAATATGGCATGCTAACGAAGCATATGACGTGATGTCAGTTGCATAAGACGAAGGGTCTCCACGAGAGATGAAGAGTCCTTGCAATCATTATACATATAATAATGATATCCCTTCGTATACCCCAAGCTTGTATATATGAGGAGGGTATAACTCATTTGTAAACAACATACACTTGAGAGAGTCTCTTGCTAATAACAAAGAGAAGTTAGTGAAATTGATCGTGTGTCCTTGTGCGCTTGAGAGCTTGCGTGTTCGAGGTATTCAAGCGACATGGTTACTGGGTGTGATAGCGTATGTCTACACCCATAGGGTAATGCTGGTTAGCTTGTGAGGAGCTAACGCCATACAGGTTAGTCTCAAAATCAGTGTTGAGATTTTACACATGTGATATAAGGTTGTACACCCTATTTAAAAATGAAAAAATGTTATGTTTTGAAAGGTTTTAGCTTAATGATTTTAAGGGTGCAACATGAGAAGAAGGAGCACTATCTCCTTTTGAGAAAGATGATTCCTACGAACTCCAAATGTGAGCATCTCTACTTGGACCTCCTACTCACTTGTTATTTCATTTTTTATGCATTATATCTTTGTTGTTTAAGGTTTCTTCTATTAATTCCAATCATGTTTTTTATATTTTTCTTTCTTTATTGTGTTTTCTATTTTATATACTTCTAGATACTCCTTTTCCCCCTTAAGGTTGGCAGGGTAACTGTCTCATTCAACTAACAAATGAGTTCATCTTTGTCCAACTCTTCTCCATTATCATGTGATACGAAACAAGCATCAAAGCTCTGATTCTTTCTCAACACCAGCTATAGCAAGTACTTCATGTTTCTTCTCTTCTTATATTCATTGGTTTTATTTTTGATGCTTAAATTTATGTAGAACTTGAACTTAGTTCAATGCTTGTCTTTGAGTTGTTTTTCTACTTAGTTACAAGAAGGTGTTCTTGCACTTTATATTCCATTACCATGCTTTTTAGTTGTCTTTCTTTACCATTTCTCATTTCTCTCTCTCTCTCTCTCTCTCTCTCTCTCTCTCTCTCGCCTATGGCTAGTTCCTTGGTTGTTTCCATACACATTTTTATATGTATATTATATAGATATACATATGACTTTATAAGACTTAATAGTGCACATATTGCATCACCTACCGAGTAGGGAAATGCACATGTTCTCATATTCATGTTCTCATATTCATTTACTAGTAGTGTCGCGGTTGTGGTCTTCGTATCGACTTAGATCCACATAATAAATATGCATACACCTATATACACATATATATAGGAATTTTTTATATTATATAGTTTTTTGTGTGAGATTTTTATAAGTATACTTATTTTTGGTGATTTTATATATGTATAATCTTTATACTTTTAGGATATTTTCTAAAGATTGTTTTGTTTAATGTTTTTTGGTATATTACAAGGACAATAATACAGAGTGATATACATTATATATTCATAAAGGTATATGCACACCTAATGTTTAGCTCGAATTATGTCTTCATAGTTACAAGGATGTTAAAAAGAATCACCATTCTCATCAAGATGAAAATAGCGAAATTATAGAAATGATAAATCTCAATGAATTAATAGATTCAAAAAAGCAATTCGTACAAAGCTCAACACTATAAGATGTGGGAGTTGTGCAAAAGGAAGATGGTAGAGACATTGTGCAATGTGGTAAAAGGTTTTATATGATTTCAAGCATTGCTGGGTCACACAATAAATAGCAACAAATGATAGTATAGTTCAGAGATGGTTAGATACATTGTCGTGCACTTTTGATTTGTTTATTTGAGGTTACATAAATTTAAAGTTTTATAGTTGTAACTACAATAAATATTAAAGATTTAGTTTTTAGGAGGAAAGTACATGCTAAGTCTAATTACATTAGTTTTAACTTTATGTTTTTAAATATAATTTTTCCTTCGTATTTAGTTTTCAATTCACATGTGTTTTTATGTTGGTTCTATATTCTTATGAATTTTTATTTATTTTAATTTTTGGTATTTTAAGTATTTTAAGAGCTTTATATAATTTTATTGAAATTTTATATTAATGTTTAATTTCATATTGAATTTTAATCAGTTTTAGTGTTTAATCATGTTTTATAATGTTTTTGTACTACCTTTAACTTTTTGTGATTTTAAATAAAATGAGTTAATAATATAAATTCAATAGAAATATATAATATAATATAGTAATGTATATTCTATCTATTTATTTTCAACTTTTTAATTTTTAGTTTATATTTACTGAACCATTTATTTCTTTAAATGTATTTTAATGTGTTTTAATGGTTTTAACTGATTAATAGTATTAAGTCATTTTAGTTTTTAGTTTAGTTTGGATTAGTATTTAACTATTGATATAATATTCTAGTGATTTATGGGGTTTTAATCTTTTAAAATTAAATTATGTTGTTTATCTAAGGCCTTTAGTACATATGCTTTCAGACACATGCTCTTTGGGTTATCCAATGCTCAAAGTATTTTCCAAAGGTGCATGACCATTGTATTCATCCAGATGGTCGATGAATTCTTAGAAGCCTTTATTGTTGTCTTCTCAGTCCACAAGGATTCCTTTGATTCATGTCCTAGGTATCCAGACCGAGTCCTCAGAAAATGTTGTAAGATGATTATGATGTTGTCCTAGGAGAAGAGTCACTTCAGGGTGACGGACGACATTGTGTTTGGGAAAGTTATATCCAAGAGAGGAATGAAGGTTGGTATTGCCAAGGTGAACGTGGTCAGACAACTCCAACCACCAACCAATGTGAGACAATTGTGGTAATTCATCAAGCATGTTGGATTTTACAGGAGATTTTTCAATAATTTTTTAAAGATCACATGAATGCTAACTGAGCTCTTAGGAAAGAACACCGAGTTTTTTGTCGATCACAAATGTCTTTAAGCCTTTTGGCAATTTAAATGAATGATCATGGATGCCCCTATCCTACAAGCCCCATGTTAGTATCTAGCCTTGAGATCATGATGGATACCTCACATTTTGTTGTTGGGGTTGTGTTAGGGAAGAGAAGAGATGGTGTCCCATTCACAATCCACTACACAAGAAAATTTGTTGACCCTACTAACATAACTGTACGGTTACAGAAAAAGATATGCTTGCAATAGTTTTTGCATTGTATAAGTTCAGATCGCTTCGCATTGGTTCTAAGAGTATTGTGTTCACAAACCATTTAGCACTATGTTATTTAATGGAAAAGAAGGATGCAAAGACATATCTTCTTAGGTGGATTTCACTCCTCCATGAGATTGACTTGGATGGTAAAGATAAACCTGGAGTGATAAAGCTAGTAGATGATCGCCTTTCCCATTTTGAGATTCATGGTTCTTTTGATAGCATACCAATTTGAGACTCCTTTCATGACGAGTCAATTTTTCTACTGATTCATTCCCATGGTACGCCAATATGATGAACTATCTTATCTTCGAGAAAATCCCCCAAGATTGTCCAAAAAGCAGCATTGACCGACTCAAGTCATATTTGAGACAATACCATTTGGTGGATCCGGTCCTTTTATTCAAAGGTCCAGATTGTGTATGAAGGAGGTGTATTCCTCTGGAGGAATACCGAAATGTCATCACTCATCATCATACCTTAAGAGGTAGGAGGACACCACTTCGGGAAGAGGATAGTATGGAAGGTTTTGCAATATGGCTTTTATTGTTTCATGATGCTTTCACCTTTGTGAAGTCATGTCCAGTATGACATTGAATGGGAGGAACTAGTGGTTCCAGCTATGAGATGTCGATGAAGCCAATCATGATTTGTGATGTTTTCTATGCTTAGAGCATCAACTTCATGGTCCATATCATGTTAGCCATAAATTTGAATACATCCTTCTCATGATGGGTTATTTATCTAAGTGGGTGGAGGTTATCCCGACACGAGCCTTAGACAAAAGACTGTCTGTAAGTTTATGAGAGAGCATATTATTTTTAGGTTTGAGGTCCCCAAGGTACATATGCACGATTTCATACTTCTCATGATGTGTCACATTTCTCCTAAGGAACTAGGATGTGAGAACATAAGCTGGGAATTGATTTTATTAAACTTCAGGATGGGAAGGAGCCGGCAATCATCTTATGAAACATGAGTATTAGCACATTGCTAGTATGGGGACAATGATCCATGTGCTACCTTGATTTACCTTGGTGTTGGTGTATGTAAAAACCTAAATTTTGGTGGATCAGTATGCACCAATGTGTTAAGAACTAAGGAGATAGCAAGACCTACCATTATGTTATCACAAATTCAAAAGAAAGAGCTAAAAAACTTTAGAAAATTTCCACCAAAAAGAGCTTGAGAATAGTTGGCAAGCATTCCCAACCTTTTGATAATCCACTTGGACCAAGCGGATGAAGGCCGCAATATCACCTCTTCCCAGTGCTATCTGGCCACCGAATAAAAGTTGTACAGGTGTAAATGGACTGAACCTAATCGAACCTACATTTTTTAGGTTCAATTCGTTTATTTAATTGGGTCTAAACTTGTGTTCAGGTTTGGTTCACTTATTTTAGAACTGAATCTGAATCATACCTCTTTTTAATCGAATCAAAGATAAGCGAATATCAAACATAAGAATTCTCTAATAAGAGAGAGTGAAAAGAAATGAAATGGATATATGTATGTGTCTATAATTAGAATAAACATTCAATCATTTTTTCCTTTATCTAACTCTTTTTCATCATTTGAAAAAATTAGATTAGTAAGGATTCATCTTTTTGAAAAAAAAGTATAATTATAATATATTTTTATATCCATTCAGATGAGAGTAAGGAATAATATGGGGATATACGATAATTAAGGTTTATACCTATTTTATTAATTTGAGGATAAAGAAGGGAAAAGTACTCTACACATAGATGATGGATGTTATAACCATGATGTGACTATTTAATTTGAGACAGTTTATACCGAAAAAAAAATCTACTTATCCCGTAAATATTTACCTCCAGATAAAGTTCACTTATCTCGGAAAAAATTCACTTACATCAAAATAAGGTCTACATATGCGAATAAGGATGTGTAAATATGTATATTGTTTGTGTGTTTATTAAGCTTTTAACGAATCGAACCTGAGCAAACATATGATTTTTAGATTCGGTTCATTTATTTAATTGAGCCTAAACTTGTGTTCAGGTTTGCTTCATTCATTTCTGAACTGAATCTGAATCAAACTTTTATCCATCCGAATATGAGTGAATATCGAACTTGAGATTTTTCTGACATACCTAACGAGCTGTGTGACCATGAAGAAAGGGTCATGCATCATAAATGCTACAATCATGAGTGCATAAGCGTATGGTAGATACTCATAAAAGACACACCTTGGTGTATCACAGAAAAAACAAGTACATATGGTTCAATCTTCTTAAAGGACATATTGATCCACTCCAAAAATATACAAGTGCAAGTTTTGGCACATGAGTGGTTCCCTTGTCCAATGTGAGGAGAAAATATAAAATACAATCTCACTCGCTCCATTATTGGCTTTCCATATTCACATCTTTTGGGTTTGACAATTACAGAAACAATGAATTGTGGTGAAACCTAGCTTTGAAACTAGAGTTTAGGATTGGATTCCTAAGTTATCCTCAAGTCCAAAAACCGTAGAAGTCAAAGCAGATCAAGCAAAGCAGATCAAGCATTCTGAGTCTATATATTTATTATGTACATATGTATCTTATATTTCCTTTTCCTTATTTCTTAAAGTATTAAGAATAGAAAAAAATAGATTAATGTGAAAACATATTGCTTTTATTTTATTTTATTATGAATTTTCTCTCACTAAAAACTGTAAAAATGTAAATATAAAAATAATTACTTAATTTACATAACATATCATCAAAATACAAGTTTGCACAAATGAAGTTTTTTACATTTTATTCTTCGTGAAAATTGTAGATCTCATTCAGATAAAAATGCTTTTAATTTGAGATCATCTGTTGTTTTATTTTGATTTTCTTTTGATTTTTTTTCTGAATTTTGTAAAGGCGACATGTGATCGCTCTTAAAACCATCACAAGCTTCCCCCCTCTCTTCCATACGCGCATAATCTCCACCGTTTGATCTCTTTAAGATACAATTGTCCTCTTATTTTCCAATAGGTTTTATCATGACCATCAGATCAACTACGATTCAACAACCATGATCACATCCCTCTTTCATTCTCACCCCTCCATGTGTTCCCTCTTTGGCTATTTGATCTCAATCGATTGAACGACCAAGAACCCGTCTTCTAACTATGTTTTCCTTGGCCACATCCAACCACATCCAGCGCCCTTCTCGTCATGCCAAGACACCACTTGTACCCTTTGTAAGCTTAATTTTCACGTCTACCCATCAACCACTCTGACATTCCTACATGCCTTAATTGCTGATGAAGCGCTAAATGCATGTATTAAAATGTATCAGTTGTAGTACGATCACTTATCGTTTCATGCAAAACCGAATGAAAGATCTCCGCGAGGAAGATTCGGCTTGAATTTATAACCTGGGAAATCCATGGTTAAACACAAGGACACTGGCCATAATACGATTACTCAAGTGTTTAATATCTAAGTTAAGCGATTGATAAATTATCTAGGTCAAAATAGTGAACAAAACAAATGATGCATTGCAATATAAAATGCTAATTAATCAAACTAATTCAAATAAACATGAGTTTCGAAAATATTTTAATGCATGTTGGAAATGATGCTTTGATGAATAGAATGATGGCACATGCAAATGTACACATATTTATGCCCTATAATGATTCATTAGACTTAACCAAGTAATAAGAGTAAAATTTAGATTAAGTAATTAATCAAAGATAAGTTTCATTGAATATAGATTTAAGAAATACATTTATATATAATGAATTAATCAATCGTTATACTTCAAATCAAAGAATAAATAAAGCCAAAAAAAAGATAATGAAATAGGGATCAATTGCTTTATTTAGAGAAAAGATGCTTAAGTTATTCGTAATTAAGTCTAGGGGCATAAATGTAGTAAAAACATGAGAGAACATAGCACAAACATCACAAACATGTCCCTGTAGGGAGTAAAGTGCAAGTGCCAAAACTGGCTGGCAGATTTATTGAATACCCTCTAGAGGTGGTATTTTTGTAATTACTGAAATCGGTCGGGTTGCACTCCAAATTATCCAAGGTCGCACGTGAAGTGCATGCTCCTTGGACTGAAATGCGATTATGGAGAAGATTAGGCCCTTGGCTGCAAATTGTCCAAGCCTACACGTGTTTCTCACGTGTAACAATGATCGGTCGACTACAGGTGGTTTGAGCCACATGGCTAGCCCGCATGCTTCGGACAATGTCTCGGTTCCTCCAAGGCAAGTGCTATGGCTCCTAAGCTGGGATACCATATGGATTGTCCGGGATTGGACAATACTTATACATCCTCTTTGAATGAACTCTGCCGTGCACGGTGGTGTATGGTTGTGCTCCGATGAGCCACATTATGCATCCTCCATCTCTGGCTTGTAGAAGGTCTTGGAACCACCTTTGACGTCTCGCGAAGGTGATTGGAGTCTACTAGAAGAGAGGGAAACTCTGAATCTCAGACTCGATGAATACTCACAGGCATAGAACCTCTAGAATGGAGTCACTATCGAAGCTCCGACCATTGAAGCATTGAAAACATGCAAAGTATTGAGAAGCAACCAAGGTGTAAGTGTGTGACGATAGTGAGTGGAATGGAGACCAGGAAATGGAGAAGGTGGTAGTCCAATTGGGTCCTCCTCTGTTGTTGACGGAGAAGAATGCATGAGGTGGTTGGGATTTTGGAAGATCATAGAGTATGATTGGAACCCTTAGCGAGGATCATTAATCTTCATTAAAGGTATTGGTGCCATCGAATCAAGATGAGAACTTATATACAAGTATGGGAAAATTCAACGAAATTACGGTAGAGAATATAACATTGAAGAAGAAGCAATGATGGAGGGTTTTGGATTGGATTTAATGTCTTGCAAACCTCGGGGTTTTAGCTTAACCTTGACAGCCACTCTAGGAAGCTCGAACAACCATAGAGGTGGTCGTAGCATGGATCTTATGACCATGGCTCGCACCAAGGCTCAAGATTGTCTTCACATCATCGATCAGCCATGATTCTATCACAATCTGGTTGAGAGTCTCTAGGCCAAAGCCTAATCAAGGGTGGACAACTGCCATTTGGGGCGGTGATGGGTTGTTTGAAGAAATTGAAAGTGGCGGTTGTAGATGATGTTCAAGTTAGTTTCAACAACCACAAATAATGGAGATAGAGTTTGTAAGGGGTTTAAGGAAGGTGCAATGATTAGGGAATTTTGATGAAGAGAGTGACGGTCGAAGTTGGTAAAAATGACTATTGGAGGAACTAGGGAAATTGGGCGGAGTTGGGAGGTTGGAGCAATTTGCACTTTCTGGAGGAGGTTGATGGAGGTTGAAGGTGATTCCTCAACCGTTCGATCATAGGATCAGACGCTCACGAATAGGGCGCTCAACTATCAGGATAATCAAGTTTTCCAGATGGAGTCACAAACGGAAGGACGAGATGGAGAGGTAGGATGATACAATGATTAAGAGCATATGCTGGTGGCGACAAAGGAAGCATGCCACGTGGTGTAATTTGAAGATGCCATGTGGCCCAATCAGAATTAAGGAAAATAAAGAAATCGAAGACAAATAAAAAAATTGGTTATAGGGAGAGTTAAAAAAACGGTAAACATGAAAGTTGTATATCTTGATTAGATCTAAAATTTTCATGTAGAAGTCAAAGAGATTAGAGGTCATTTGTACAAAGATAAAAATTAAATACTTACTAAAATTATATTAAGTAATTTTCTTTTATTTTTCTGCTATTTTTGGATTTTTATTTTATTTTATGTTGATATATTTATATACAATATTATTCTAATTTTAATTTGATTTTAATAATAAATAAATACATAAAATATTAGCACAATAATAGAGTTATTTGATACATACTAGTTAGTGTCAATTATATACAACAAACAAATTAGTAATTAATGTTAATAATCAAGGAATCTTGTTGATTAACTTAAGCAAGAGAGATAATATTAATAAATAGTGATGATAAACATGAGATTTATCAACTACCTAGAGATAAAACCAATTGTCTAGGTTAGTCGATTCTATTAACCATTTTCAGTGAGAGGAGGGAACCTACCACCACCTTCAAGTGACAGTAATAGGCGTATATGCTTGAGCGAAGATCTTCAATCTCAAGGCGAGATCCAAGAGACCAAGTCTTTCACGGCTCCTTCAATTGTTCAATATCGGACATCGTTGTGTCCTTGAGTGAAGAACACAGCCTTGCATTCGCTCTGACTGATTCCCATGAGCTTCTACAACCCTCCAAGTACTCCGTCAATCTCCTTATTCCCTCTTTCGTTTCTTTCATTTTATTTGCTCTACCATCCATTCTTCTCTCCTTTAATTTTGAAACCAATCCACTCAAACCCATTGATCATCATCTTCGTTCCATTGTCAACTTGATCACATGCTCTACCCTTGTGAAGGGGAAAGCTCCACCTAGTCCCATTACTTCTCCTCTCATCACCGATATCCACCTCACTTTATCACCAACATCATTCTGCCTAATGCCAAACCACATTCATTTTCTTCTTCCTCAAACATGCCAGTTTTCTTTTTCCTATAGAATCATTCCCTTCTTCTTCTATTAGAATAGAAACCTCAAATATGACATCACCTCCTTTTGTCCTTTTGTCGATCCATCTCTGATCTTACACAGATTGGAGCCACACAGGTCCCCATCTTCTCCATTATCAGGGGACCTTCACCATATCCATTCCCCCCTTGCGTCTACCCTCAGCTGAGACCTACATGTCCCGAGCCCCAACATCACCATATAGATCTTTAGAAACCCCAACGATAAGCAACCCCATGACTCCAGTTGGACCTTCATCAATGTTGATCATAACATCAACTTCACCATTTGGAGCAACAAACAGATCATCATCATAGCAATAGCTAAGATCATCGGAGGACAACCACCTCACCGCGCTATCGTTCCTCTTGTCATGTGTCGACGAAGGTGGAGTGACCAAGCAGTAGCACTCCATCCATCGGTAAAGATTATCCCTTCCGTCAACGTTCGCCTTAGACCCACGGTGCTTCTATAGATGAAGGACCTGAAGGAGACACAACCTATAAGCAGCCATCTTTAATCTATCCAGGCTGCTTCGATCAAGACCGCTGAAAGGGGTCAAAGAACCACTGTTGGATCATCCCTAGGATTCATGGCACCTGTAGGAGGACATCCATTTTAGATCTCAGATCTCCGAGCACCCATGCTTAAAAGATTTCTATGTGGCGAGCAAGATCGGAAGTAACACCCACCATCAAATTCGAGGCAACGTCGTGTGTTTGATGCATGTGATGTGATGATTTTGCACTTTAGACCTCGCCACTTCTTAGGGCATGTTTGGTAACTGGGTTGGGTTGGGTTGGAGTATCCTCCTATGAATAGTAGATGTTTGGATGGTTGGAGAGGGTTGAAATGATAAATGTGATGTGACATTGATTATGTGTTATATTAATTTTTTAATGATTATAATATGTTTTTTTTATTAATTTTGTATTTGAACATGATTAAAAAATATTATAACAAAGCAATTGCATGGTCCATACAATTGATTCTAACCCAAGAATGCCAGGGATAGAGCAGAGGGTATGCTGGGTTATCCCAGTATAACCTGGCAACCAAACAGGCCCTTAGATTTGCAAATCTATCCCTACCTCTAGACGAGTTGCATCTCAACCCATGCGGCTCTAGGTAATTGTAAAATAATCATTGCGCTACATTTGTTCTTATTTATTTATTTAAATTGCATTTAAATCCCTATATTGGAGTAATATTTTGAACCTTCAGTTAGCATCATTTCTCAAGTTCAAAAATTATGTCTTGCATAATAATTAACTCTCTACATTGAGATTATTTCTTTATATTTTTCTGAAACTTTATTGATTTACAAAATTTATATTATGTTTAATTGCATATTTTACCTATTATGTGATCTGAAATTTATAATAAATGGATCTTTGCTCTAAAAAGCCCCCAAAATTACATTGTGTATAATTAACTATTCTCTTTCATATTTCCAAAATTCATGTCATTTGCATGTTTTTTTTTATCTAAATAAATTATTTTGTGGTTTGAGTAGTTGATATTTATTATTTTTCGGTATTCCTCCAATTGAGATCTATTTAGAATAATTTTTATTCTGGAAAATGCTTCTATTGGTCATTTATTAAAATTAAATTACTTAGAATTAACCTTTCTACATTTGGAAATTTATTAATAATTCATTTCTCATCACAAAACTTAAAAAAATCTTAATTTTACATTATTTCACATTCTGATCAAGTTTCATCATTTTTGAAATTAAATAGTTGAAAATTTGCAAAAACATCCTTGAACTTATCTTGCATTTGCATAATCACGTATATTTGCATTTAGAAATTTACAAAAATCTATCTGAAAATTGTGGTGCATTATATTGTATGAAATTGATTCCTAAGCCTGATAAGTTGCTTGCTTGTGTTGAACTTAGGGATTACACAAGTAAAAGAAATAATTGCCACACTAAATTAATTGAATATTCTTATGTGGTTTTTATTTATGTGTTGTATCGCTGGCTATAATCAATAATTCCATAAAATTAAGAGTGGTAGAATAACATTCTTCATGCACCCAGCTTCTCACAGGTGCATCTATACCTCTGATGGAGGAGGCTTACAACCGTCTTGGTAGGATCACAATCCCATCTACAGCCGTCACTCAGACCTCCTCTACGATGGCCTCAACTTGCGATAGAGGAGCTAAATCTCAGTTCATAGGGGTGGTGCCTATGGCAGAGGAGATAATGTCAACATGAACCATGCACTTACTACCAATGGGTTGGTCATCTAGAGGAGACCTGCTACCTGAAGCATGGATCCCGTGTGTCTACTCATGTGGACAAACATGTTGAGCATATTGTTACTTCTATGCCTACTACTGATCAGAAGTTGGATGGTATTGTCTCACGTTTGAGGGAGACTATGATTCCTATTGTCACTACTAATAGTGCTCATGCATGCCCGTCTGATGTCATTTCTATAGCCACAGCCTCTTCTAGGACCTAAAGTGCAACATATGACCTTAACCGTTATCACGGGGTGGACATGACAGAGTGGATCATGGATTTTGGTGCATCTCATCACTTGTACGAAGATAGACCTCAGTTCATATCGTATAGATCTATACCTCCAAGAATATCAGTTGTCATTGTAGATGTGTCTCGTTTGTCTATTACATGACAGGGGGAGCTCTATTTGGCGTCGTCTATACATCTACAAAATGTACTTCATGCACATGATTTTCTTATGAATTTATTATCTATCAATCATATCAATAATAAGTTGCATTATCATTCCATATTAGATCCCTCTTCCCTTGTGTTTCAGGACATACTCAAGAGCAAGGTGATCGAGTGTGACCATGAGCAAGAGGCTCTCTACAGATTTGTCCAATATTCATATATCGGTGCTTCTTCCATTACCACTAGATCAATGTCATCGTACATGTGTCATCTTTGATTTGGCTGCCTTTCTCTATAAAAGTCGTGCCATGTCCTCCCAAACATCTCGTCTTGGCTCACTTTTTTTAGTGTGAGGCTTGCTAACTTGGGAAGCATCATCATCAATCTAGATTTCTTGATCGTCATAGTTGTAGTAAAAGTATTTTATTTAATCTTTCCTATTTTAATATTTAGGGTCCAATTGTGTTCTTGACCATTAGCGACACATGTTCTATCTTGTAGTAGTTGATGATTTTTCTATAAGATCATGGATTTTTCTTTTGAAAAACAAGTATGAGCTTGGGGTTTGTTGTTCAATCTTTTGTTCATGAAATAAAGAATATATTTCATTGTCATTAAGAGTGTTTGCTCTGACAATATCTTGAAGTTCTGTGCTTTGTAGCTTTCTCAGTTCTTCAGGTCCCTTGGCATACTAGACCTCATATGCGTACACTTCTCAGCGGAATGGTGTTGCTGAACACAACCACCGTCATTTACTTGATGCGATCAAAACTCTCCTTATTCAGAGTCATACTCCCTATTCCTTCGGAGTGATGCGGTCCTCATTGCTTGTTTCCTAGTCAACCGTATGTCATCCTCTATGTTAAGAGAGAAGGTGACTTCGATTTGTGACAAGATCTCCACTAGAGCTATCGTCTTTGTGGGCTACTCCTAGTCCCAAAAGGGGTACATGTGTTTTGGTCCAATTAGACGAAAGTACTATGTTAATGTTGAATGTCACATTCTTTGAGTTGGTCTATTTCTCTCCTATAGGTGACAGGTTGAACCCTTCTAATTCTGGAGAGGAGGCTTGCATACCTCCTCCTCCTCCTACGCTTCCCCACCTCCTACTATGATTCCTCTTATGCCCCTACCTCGTAGTATTTTGGCTTGGTTTTTAACACACTTTTACATTCACAGACTACCTTATGTACTTCTGCTCATGTGGTTTCCCCATCATCCAATACATTCCAGGTATGTTTTGACCACTTTATTTCGGCCGATGATACTGATGTTTGTCTATACAATATGCTACTTACAGGATGAGGAAGCGCCTCTTAGGAGTCTATGTTACAGGACACACAGATGGTACAGATGTAAAATCTCATTTTTTATTTTAGATTATGTAGCATTTTTTATAATAAAAAATATAAGTGACCATACTATTTCATAGAGATCGTTGATCCATTTCCAACAAGCCCAAGAACATTGAATTCTGAGTTTCTTAACTCAAGATATAAATATTTTAAGATGATGGATCAAAATATGTATACTGATCTCAATCAGATCCGAGTTTGCATTTTTCTATAAATAAGAGAGGTTTTATCTTAGCAAACCCTAACCACCATAGGTTTTGCCCCCTCACTGGAGCACCACCCATTCGATCAGATTTCTTGCCGGAGAGCCACCATCATTGCCAGAGAGGGTATTCAGATCGATGATCCGAGACGACCATCGTATAGGTGATCTCAAGGTCACCTCCATGTGCATGCCAGCACTGCGATCGAGGTGACAGAAACATCGTTTTCTTATGAGAAAGATCTCGAGGAAATATCCTCGAAGGTAATGAAATTTTCTTTACTTCTTGTTGTTAGTTTCACTTGATTCGATCAGTTCTTTTATTTACATATCCATAAAGCCATACGATCCTTATTGCACGACATAAGTTGATAGAGTGTTTTCCTGTCCTTTTCCTTGATGAAGAAAATTGATATGCATTAGATGAGAGATGTGAAGAGGGGCTAAGCATCGTATTCATCCGCTCCGAGTAGATGTGCCTATTTGTTGTTCAACTTGAAAACTCTTATACGTTGCACCTTAATTAAACACATAATATATCTAATGTGTCTTAATATAGCGACGTTTATCTTTTGTTATTTTTCAGAATTTTAACTAATTTTCTCGCTAAATTTTTAATTCAAAATTTAACAACGATTAATTAAAATTTTGAAAAATAGCAATTGATAAGCATCGGTATATGCACCACCGCTAACGATATAGTGATAGTTGTTATATTCCTCACTATATGTACTGCCATTAAATTTAAAAAGGCTAATTTATTGACGGATTTTGAAAAAAATGTCACTATAGTCCAATTTTGTTGTAGTGAAAAAAGAAGAATTATTATTTTGCATGAGGATTACTAACCAGGATTTATGAGAATAATATCGATGTATTGGAGGAAAAAACTAAAGGCTATAACGTCTCTTTTGTTACACGATTCTCTTGTATAATTAGAAACCTCCAAAAATCTAAGTTGCATATTTATGAACCTAATTGTTAAGATTTAATAGTAATCACCTTACGTTCTTGTCTCTAATTCATCATGATTATTGTTCTACTTATGTGCTATTTCGAAGGAGAACTCTTGTTGGAAAATCAGGTATAGACTAAACTTAACGTATAATGTTAGCACATGTAATATTTTGGGAAATATTATGGTTACGTCACGAGCACATAAGATAATCGTCAGTTCAAACAATTTATTTCCATCATGTTGCTATCTTAGATTTTGGTTCATGATGATTACCATCTCGTGGGTGAGATTTCATGGTGATCGGGTAGTTGCAGTTAGGTGTACGAGGAATTGGGCATGCACCCTTGAACTTTGAGTAGATACCATAAAGGTTGCAACCTTGACGGACGAGTTGGCCGATGCGTTGCACCTAACATCCCGTTTGCACCTGGAATCACTTGACAGTTGGCACAGTTGACGTTCTTGATTTCATACTTATACACAATATTAAGACTTGGAATAGAATTATATGTGGTCGCATCAGTTTTGACTTCGAGTATTAGTATTGTGAGCGGTGTTCCTGGATGTGGTTCGAAGTTGGAGATTTGGATTATGATCTTTTCTTGTCGAACGATCTTTTCAATCATGTACAAAGAGCAATATTTTTCCGAGATTGACATGTGATCTGGTTGTCATTAATTGAGGATCAAGGATACGGACATGCTGAAGTCATGGACTTTACGAGTTCATAATCAGTCCATATGCATGTACAAATACAACTGCTGCATTCATGAATATGATGAATAAATTCCTCTGTATGTGCACTTGTTTATGGCAATGTTTATTGATAATATCTTGATTTACTTGCACAATGAGTAGGAGCATGAGCAACATCTACGCATTGTGCTCAAGACACTAAGATAACACAAGTTATATGCAAAGTACCAAAGGTATATGTTTTGACTTACGAAAGGTAATTTCTTTCACCATGACGCCAGGTACGGATGCAACAGTTGACCCTGTCAAGATAGAGGCAGTTGGATCGTATGAGCAATCTAAAATAATGATCACAATATGGAGTTTTTTGGGCGTCGTCGAGAACTATAGATGTTTTACAAAGGGTTTTCCTAGCTATCTCACCACTTACTTGATTATAGAACAAGGATGTTCTCTTTGTATAGACCGACAAGTGTGAGCTGAGCTTCCCTACACTAAAGGAGTGACTAACTAGTTCTCTATGTGAGCCCAACACAAAAGGGGAGGTGAATTGTGTAATAAATAATTATCCCAATAATAATATCTAATTAAAAAATAATTCACAAACCATAGAGAGATAAGTAGATAAATTCAAACCACAATGCATACTAATTTTTACGTGGAAATCAAAGTAGGTTAAAATCATGACCGAGAACCCTGTTCTAGGGTTTTCCCTTCATTTTCTCGGCAAATCATGTTTTCACTATTCCAACATTACTTTAAAGTGAGAGTAGCACAACCTCTTGTACAACATGTACCCCTCTTTGGATAACCCTCAAAGGAAGATTTTATCTCTCTCAGAGTAAAGAGTCCACAACTCGGATACATGTAAAAATGCTTAACATAAAAAAGGTAAGCAATGAAACGTGAATTCACAAGCTTATATACTGTCACATAGAATATGCTTGAGAATGAAGTTAATGATCGTAGTAGAGAACAAATAGCACAAACATCTTCAGTAACTAGACAACTTTGGATTGAAGAGAGCTTAAGAGTGTAGAAATTCTATAAAAACTCGAATATCACATAAAATAAGCAGACTTTCTTTTCTTTTGAGAGTAGCGGATGTTTCTCTTAGTTGTATATCTCAAACAATGAGACACAGGGTCCCTCATATAGGGTTGTCCTCAAAAGAACTATTGGTGTCTGAAAATGGAAATTCTAATGTTTTGATCTCCAAAATTGATCGATCAGATTTGACCGTCGACCTAAAATTCAAAAGGTAATCAATTATGGTCAAAAGTATGGTCGATTAGAGTTGATCGGTCATGAATAATAAGATGATCGATCAAGGATGTCAACTGAGGTTTTGGAATTGAATCTTGCTTTGATTCTTTCTACAATCTGATTATGAGCATCGAACCTTCAAGTTGAGTGTTTCAGAGTTGCTTTAGGCTTTGAGTTAGCTTCATAGCTTTTCTATGCTTTTCATCATTGAGATTCACCTGAAAATTTATTCAAGCTAAAAAACAAATATACAATAAAGTCATTTGCAAAATCTTAGTCACTAACAACCTCCCTCTTTTGTTAATGACAAAACATATATTGTTTTTTAGCACTTTCAGCTATATTTGTTTTTATTATCTCCTCTTGTATGTTTACTTTTAAACTTTCTTCAAACAGTGTACTTCTTCTGTAGCACTTCTCCCATAACATTTCTCCTCATTTTTGTCATTATCAAAAGATTTTATCTATAAAATACCCTTCCTATCTTAATGAGTTCTTGATCCTCTTTTTTCTATCTCGTTTTGCCTAAATCCAAAGGATTGCTTAACTCCCCATTTTTGTAAAACTTTATTTTAGAATAAAATTGTAGGAAATGTCAGTAGGTTGGCATAATCTTAAGTATCTTTTGAGATAGGCAAATCTAGCAAGATTTGAGGATTTGGTAAATATATTAACAAGCTGTTCTTTTGCGTTTATAAAGCCTTGAGAAATTTCATCTTTTACAACACAATCTCTTATAAAATGATGTATAATATATATGTGTTTAGTCCGAGAGTGGAATACATGATTCTTAAAAAATATATAACACTTGTATTATCACGTAGAATTTTAACTTTTTTCAAAGTTTATTCTAAAGTCATATAAGGTCTACTTCATCCACAACATTTGCGAACAACAAGAGAGGCATATATGAATTCAACATCTGTTATTGATAAGCTACACGGTTTTGCTTCTTAGAGAACCAAGAGACCAGTGCATTTCCAAGGAAATGACACGTTCGACTAGTACTCTTCTTGTCACTTATACATCCAGCATAATCAACATCACTATCAGATTTTAATTCAAGGTGTGGCGATCTAGGGTAAAACAAGACATAATTATAAATATCTTTCAAGTATTTTAAGATCCTTTTTATAGCTTTTAAGTGGCTTTCTTTAGGAGTGAATTGAAACCTAGTACGCAGACAAGTACTAGCAAGTATGTCTGATCTACTAACAGCAAGATATGATAATGAACCAATCATACCTCTATATTGAATCACATCTATATCCTTACCCTTTTCATCTGTATTGAGCCATGCTTGAGCTCCCATTGGTGTCGTCTTTCCTTTCGTACTCTCCATCCCAAATCTTTTGAAAAGATACTGAATGTGCTTCATTTGACTTATGAAGATCCTTTGTAGCAGTTGTTGAATCTACAAGCTTAGAAAGAAACTAAGTTCTCACATGAGACTAATTCAAACTCCTCTTGCATAAACTTAATAAAATCTCTACACAAATCTTAGTTAGTAACTTCGAAAATAATATCATCAACATATATATTTGAATTATTAAAAAAATATTTGAATTTCTAGTAAAGAAGGTTGAGTCCACTTTTCCTATTCCAAAGTTAGCAGATAAGAGAAAAGATTAGTCTATCATACCATGCTCGTGGTGCTTGTTTAGTACATATAAATCTCTATTCATTTTATAAACAAATCCATATTTGTCTTTAACAATAAAATCATATGGTTGTTTAACAAAAACTTGTTTGATGACCATTAAGAAAAATACTTTTATATCTATTTGATAAAGTTTTATATTAAGTATGCAACATAAGCAAGTAGCATCCTAATTGATTCTATTATGGCTACATGTGCATAGGTTTCATCAAAGTCTATATCTTCTTCTTGATTGTAATCTAGTGCAACTAGTCTGGCTTTGTTCCTAATTATTTGACATTCCTCATTTGATTTATTTCTTTAAACCCATTTCATTCCAATTATAAAGGTGTCCTCTTATTTAGGTACATATTTCTAAACTTCATTTCTTGTAAATTGGTTGAGTTCTTCTTGCATTGTTATTATCCATTATTCATATTTTTGTGCATCTTTTATCTTATTAGGTTTTATTTGAGATACATAAGCATCAAGTGTGAAGTTAATGTTAAGTTGAGATCTAGTCTTAACTTTAACTGATATTTCTCCAATTACTTGAGTTTTAGGGTGTTCCTTGTCAAAGATCCATTCTTTAGGTAGATTATGTGTATTAGTGTATTTTATCTTAGCTATATCAATAATTGTTTGTCCTTGCCCTTCTTCATCTTCAATAACATTCTATGGATTGCTTAATTCTTGTGAATTTTCATCGAACTTTATATGCATTGATTCTTCCACAAGTAGTGTGTTCTTATTGAAAACTCTATAAATTTTACTACAGTTTGAGTAAGCAATGAATAAGCATTCTTCGCTTTTAGAATCAAACTTATCTAAGTCATCTTTTATGTTTAGTATAAAACATTTACTTCCAAACCCTTCAAAGGGGCTTATCTTGGGAAGTTTACCTTTGTAAAGTTCATAACTTCTCTTTTATGGATTGGGTATATTAATACCTTATCGATGCATAGTAGGCAGTATTAGTAGCTTCTACCTAGAAGCATTTAGGTAAACCATATTCTATTAATAAATTTCTAGCACATTCTTGTAATGTTCTATTCTTTATTTTACAATTCTTTTTTTTGAAGTACTCTTAGAAAAGAATATTCGTATTTTATTTCATATTTTTCACAAAAAAATAGTGAACTATCATTTTCAAACTCTCTGTGATTTGTATGAAATTTAAGTATTTCTTCATTATTTTCTTTTTGAAATAATTTAGAAATGTTTAAAAAGATTATATTATTTGATCTTTTATTTTTAAGAAGATGGTCCAAGTGAGCCTAGAGTAGTCATCTACTATTACAAGATAGTATCTACAACCACTAATGTTTTCTACTCTTGTTGATCCAAACATATCTAAATGAAGTAGTTCTAGGGGGTCTAGATGTAGAAACCAAGTACTTGCTTTTGAATGAGCTCTTGTGAATCTTTCCTTAGCGAGCAAGCATCACAAGTTGGTTTCGGATTGATCCTATTGATATGCAACCCACTTACCAAGTTATTATTAGTCAACTAGTTTCAGTACTTAGGATGTAAGTGACCTAGTCTTTTGTACCAAATATCAACTTCATTATTACTAGCAACTAAGCAATCATAAGCATTATCTTTATAAAACTCAACAACATAAATATCTTTAAACCCTTTTCCAATTAGCAAGGGTTCATTACTAGATTCGGCAAGAATTTTGAAGTAATTTAGTGAAAATAAAATATTAAAACCTTTATCACACACTTGACTTAAACTAAGTAAGTTATGCTTTAAATCATTAACTAAAGATACATCATCAAAAGTAGCTTAACTCTTACCAACTTGAACAATACATATGATACAACCCTTGTAGTTGTTCTCAAATGTAACTGGACCTCATTCTTTCCATTCCACAATGGTAAATAGCTTCTTGTATCAAATCATATACTTTAAACATCTTTTATCCATGATCTATCGGCTTCCTTCACCTTTTTCCTACAACGGTTGAGGTTGGCATCATCTTGATCCAATAGGCTTTATGGCATTTAATCCAGTTTGGGATAGTATGCATATTCACTTCTTGTGATCTACGATTCTTCGCCTACAAAATAAGTTTTGATGAGATCTTTTGGTATCCATCTTTTAGGTCCACGGCGGTTAGACTTCTTATCTCCAATTTGACTAATAGTTTGTTATGAGACGATGAACTACTAGTAAATCATGCGCCATTTTTATCATAGAGTTTTCTTTTAGATCCAAGCAGTTTATCTACATTCTCTTTCTTTTAGTAAACCCAACAAGATCATTGACGTGTTTATTACAGTTTAATTTAAGACTAGTAATTTCTTTCTCAAAAAAAGTAATATTATCTTTTAAGAAGGATGATTCTTCACGTAAAGTTTCTTTTTTCAAGAACTGACTTATTTATCTTTTTAACTAACTTTAGATTCTCTAATTTTTTACTTTTCTGATTCTACAAAAACTTCATAAAAATCATCTAAAAGTTCGGTATAGGATTCTTTAGTTAGTTAATCTTCTAGAGATGTTAATTTGAGGTTGATTGATTCTTCATTTGACGAGTCTGAGCCGAAGTAAATTGATTCGGAATCACTCTACGTAGCTTTGCAAGGCTTTCTTTTTGTTGACCTTTTTGAACTTCCTGTTCGATCGCTCCTTATTTTCCTTCTCCTGCTTCAATAGAGGACAATCAATTCTCAGATGTCCCTTCTTTTTGCACTCGTAACATGTTGGTGCATCTTCATTGCCTTCTCCTTTTTATTTTAAGCTTTTCTTATTTTCCGTAAACCTTTTGAACTTTTTTATGAGTAGAAAAATATCTTTATCATTCATTTATTCATTGGATGAGTCTTGTGAGATGATCTAGAAAGATAGGGACTTCTTCTTTGCCTCCTCTATCGGCTTCTTGGTCTTCTTCTTGACTTCATAGGCCTCACGTTTCGTATGAGTTCTTCCATCTCAATGTCTTCTACAACATTCACGTCTTCTATTGCTGCCACATTCTATTCCCATTCCATTGAGAGCGAATCAATGACTTTCCTTTCTAGTTCTTCCTTGATGAAGTTCTTCCCCAGATCCTCGAGATTGTTCACGATGGTTGTGAACTTTGTGTACATCTCTTTGATAGTTTCTCCCTGCTTCATCTTGAAATTCTCATATTCCTTAGTCAGTATCATAAACTTTGGAACTCTTGGCTTTGCATGTATCTTCATATGTGACTAGGAGTGTCTTACAAAGCTCATGGACGGTCTTGGATAGAGAGATGTTATTGTACTCATATGTGGAAAGAGCACAATACAACATGTTCATAGCTTTAGCATTTCTCTCCAAACCCTTGATCTCTACATCAGTGAATTCTTCTACACCTTCCTTCAGTGTTGGCTTCATGAAGGATTTTATAGTGCATGTACACATTCTAAATCAATGGATTACATGTATATATCTATTTGATTAGCCCATCAAGAGTAGTTTGTGCCATCGAAGTAAGGCGGCTTCGTAATGATGCAGGAAGTTCCACTTGTTAAACAATATATCAATAATAATATCCAATTAAAAAATAATTCACAAAACATGGAGGTATAAATAGAGAATTCAAACCACAATGCATAATGATTTTTACGTTGCAACCCAAGCGGGTGAAAACGATGACCCAAAAACATGTTCTAGGATTTCCCCTTCGCTCTCTCGGCGAAGCCTGTTTCTACTATTTCATCACTACTTTAAACAAAGGATAGCACAACCTCTCGTACAACATGTACCCTTCATTGGATAACTCTCAAAGGAAATTTTTATCTCTCTGTCTTAGAGAAAGGAATCCACAACCTGGATAGATATACAAAAAAATAAACAGAAAAAAATAGTTAAACAATGAAACTTGAATTCGCATGCTTACAGACTTTCAGCACATAATATGCTCATGAATGAAGATGATGATCACAATAGAGCACAGAGAGCACAAACAACTACAGTATCTAGACAGCTTTAGATTGAAGAGTGCTTGATAGCGTAGAAATACTTTAAGAACTCGAATATCATACAAAATAAGCACTCTTTCTTTTCTTTTGAGGGTATAGGATGTTTCTCTTGGTTATGTATTCCAAACAATGAGTCATATATTGGGTTGGCATCAAAAGAGTTGTTGGTGTCTAAAAATAGAAAGTCTAACATTTTGATTTCCAAAATCCATGAAATGATAAATCATAAGAAACATGGTAACCGATCAGGTCAATAAAAGTGATCGATTAGATTTGATTATTGGCTTAAAATTCAAAAAGTGACTGGTCATGGTCAAAAAAATGGTTGATCAGGGTTGATCAATCATGAATAACAAAATCGTTGATGTCACACCACTTACCTCTAGGATCCAGATACTCATCAATAACCATATTCTTATATCATGATTAACATTCGGGATGCAAAGCATGAAAAAATAGAGTAAAATGAATTTCCAACATCATATGTTTTCATGGATCCCAACTATTTATATAATAAACAATTTATAACAGAGTTCCCAACTTAATGAAATTTACATGATTGAAAAGTTATAAAAATGCAGAAGCTATACAAAGTGACTTACAAGTACAAATTGTACAAATCTACCAGTAACCACGTACCTTGAACATTGCATCAACTACAAGCAGTCTAATCCCAAAGTCGCTTTTTAAAACGATAGCACTAGCAACACCAGTTGGATACCCACAAAATAGATATGTTATGAACAAAGTTTTCCAGTATAGAACTAATCAACTAAACAATGTAAAGTGAAGGTTTTAAAGTGTACAAAGACGTAACAAGGTTATGAAACCATGGCAATGAACCAATCTCGAAAAAGTGCAACTCTAACCACACTAGAACACAACTTCCATAGATGGAGTAAACTAGATGAATTACTCAAGTATACAAGAGTCACCACCAAACCAACCAAAGTTCAAGAGATCATTGGTACGAGTTTACAATGGTACAGAGTCCTAGAAGATCTAATTATATATATTTTCATAACTTGGCTATTATTGATGCAAACTCAAAGAAAGTACATGAGAGATGTTCTCGTTCTCATTTTACTTTCTCATAAATATTATTTTCCAGGCCATAATTCTTTTATGAGTATCTTCTAATACAAACCATCTACAAAAGTTCCTTATTCTATACTTTACCAAGTTCATTACTTATATTTTATAAGTATCCAGTCATCACTAATCATCATATCAATAGTTCATTATTCTTGACCATGTATTACCTTGGGATTTAATCCTATAATATACATATATGTCTATGGGAGAGTACAATACAAAACATCTACCAACCTGATTTGCTGAGTTTCAACCACACAGATAAAATCCCTCAACAGTCACATATAGTGCACCGAAAAACCAACTCAAGTAATCAAAGCCCCAATTTCCAACTTCAACCCATCAACCCCATCTTACCCTCCACAAAGGGATATCCAGGAACGAGTACATTGTGGACTAGACGGGACCGCATCAGCTACATCCTTATGCTGAAATATGGATCTTCGACTAAGTGCACCACCCAACCTAGACTGGAAAAACCGTAGGTACAGACTGGGTCGAGTAGGCTATCTTATCATTTGGGCAACATGAAAAACCACAAGAGTTGTTGGACCTAGACAACACTCATCTAGGATCCACCGAGACCATGAGAGTTATGCCCCACTCTTGGGTACACTACTCCTCTAAGCATAACACAAGCAACCAAATATTCATAAATAAGTTAATAGTATTCTTATCTTACTCGAACTACCTCTATTGGTGGAATATCTCTACGAGTCTTGTATTATCTGATATCTTTGCAACATTTATGAATGCAAAATCTCGCTCTTTAATAATGTCGAATTGTCGTAGTACAGGAGGGAGATTTTGATCATGAAAAATCCACACCTTCGAATATGTGGACGTTATGTTACTTGGCAAGTATACCAAGGTCGAATAGAGGGACATGAGCCTCTTCATCTATTTATCAAAAAATATTGTTTATTTAATAGTGATTATTTTCTAATCTTAGGTCTTCATGGAGATGCAAATAAAATGCATATAAAATAATGTGAGGAATGATGCATGTATTTTTATTTAATTTTTCAATGCAACTAAACTATGATGCATGAACATAGATGTGTGATTAAATGCAAAGGACATGCATGCAAAAACTATCAACAAAGGTTTAATTTCAGAGTCAAATCGAGCATCAAAATCAAGACAAGTATCTACTAATGGCAAGGATTTATAGAGCAAGAGACACTATATGTCATCAAATTTTCATCATATTTAAATTAGTGTCAAATCAAGAATTTAATTATTTCATTAGATAGAGAATCAAATAAGCTTCAAAATGACACTGAAATCGTGCAATTTTGACTTAAAATGCTCGAGATATTAAAGAAATAGTACGAGGGACATAAACGTAAGACAAATGCAAGAAAAATAAAGATAAATATTGCAAATGAGTCCCTCCAGGGACCTACTTGCAAATAATAAAAATTAACGGGGCCCTTCTGTAATTTATCCATTACGTACAGGACATCCTTGCAATTATCAAAACCCGACGGGGCCTTGTTGCAAATTATCCCAAGCATGCACGTGAGGCACGCGTCTGGGACCTTCTTGTAATTTTGAAAAGGTTCGGGGGTTCTCCTGTAAATTGCCCAGCCCCTCGCATGCAGGACACACGAGGTGGCTAGGCTTGGGGGTCTACTGAGGCTCGGGCCACGTGGATGTGTATAGGGTTTCGATGTATGGCTCGGAAAACTTGAACCTAAAGGCTATGTGTTAAGGCTCGACAAGACACGTTGCGGCATATGGGTCGTCCGATTCAAAGAATCAGATGATTGTTGTAGGTCTTCAACCTCCACAAGCACCGCCTCCTACAACGAACTTGGTGGGGCTCCGATGAGGTTGTGTTTTCTCCTCCATGCTTTGTTCACTCACCTGAAGGTCGAGGAAGCTCGCTGAGGGCCTCGCGAAGTAGCTGGGGATGCGGAGAAAGTCCGGGAATGGATGGAGTGGTTAGTTGATGAGGCATGACTGGAGGCAAAGAGCACGACCAGAGCCTATGCACGAGCTCCGACCATTGAAGGTATCTGCATGAGTTAGTATAGCCTAAGCGTGCACGATGCGTACATGAGTGAAGTGAGATGAGTGGAGGGACGTGGGTGACGAGAGGCAGAACCTTTGGTGGGGTTCTTCTCCGGTGAGGGGAAGAAACAAGGTAAGAGCATGGTGGATGTTGCGAACAAGGGTAAAGGATGAGCAGAGTGGTTGGCGTGGACGGTGGTTTGGTGGTGGAGCTAAATGGATGTTCAGGCAATGGAGAGATGGTGGGAAAATTTTGAGAAAACAAGGGAACAAACATGAGCATGAACCTGGAGAATTCGAGGAAGAAGGGGCGGAGCAGGGCTTGGGCTGAATGCCAGATGGCGCTCTGATCATCGCTCGACAAGGGCAGCTAGGCCTTGGAGCTTAACGGCTACTGGAGGTGCCGTGACACGGCCATGGTGGTCGTGGGTCGACACTTTGGTAGGAGGATCCTTTATCCCCAATCAAATGCCTCCTCCATTGTCACCGGACGAGTGAGATAGCTAGGGTTTACCCATGAATTGGTAGATGAGGGGTACAGAAGACGAAGGTGATGTATTTAAAGGCAGAGATAGCTGGTTACAAGTGGTGTTGGAGAGCTTTTGAACAATCAATTGAAGGCCCGTGAAGCTCAAAACTGATGGAAGGAGGGCATATAAGGATGAGGTATGTAACAACAATGGAGAGGGGACCTTAGGTTGTGCGTAGATAGTCAGTGTTGGGGGCTATAATTGGAATGGGGTGGGACGGGCACGAGGCATAACATCTGAAGCAACAAACGTTTAGAGGAGGATGATGAAGGCTAACCATTGGATATTGCGATCCAACGGTCGAGATGGGAGCGTGGAAGGAGGGTGGAGATCAGATCGAGAATGGTGATCAAGGGTTAAGATCGAGGCAGGCATGTGTGGCAGGGATGCGATCTGTAGGTCCATCCAACAGTCGAGAGAGGTGGGGTTATGTGGAGGGTGGTCCATTGGACCAGGAGGAGATATGTGGCTGAAGTTGAGGTGCAAAGGTGGAGCGGGGATGTGATCAGGAGGAAAGGATCGAATGGCTATGAGCGAAGAGGAGAGGAACGGATCAGATGAAGGTGCTTACAGGAGATCATATGGTCAGAAGAGAGGCGGATGGCTCAAGAAGAAGCGATCGCGTGGCAGCTCCAGAGAGCACCACGTGGCCACTCAAGAAAATTTGAAAAAATATGAAAAATAAATAAAAGTTAAAAAGAAATGGAAGGAAGCAAAATTTGGAAAAGTCAAAACATGAAAGTTGTAGATCTCAATGAGATCTACAAGTTTTATGTTGAATAAAAAGTCAAAAGAGGTTATTTGTACAAAGATGAATTTTGGGGAGTATTTTTAAGAGAAAAAAACACTGGTTTTGTGGGTTTGAGATTTTTTTGTATTTTTAATTTCTTTTAAAGGTCAAAACAAATATAGTCAATAATTAATATAGTTTTTAGGGGTTTTGATAAAGATAAAAATAAAGAAAAAGGTTAGTAATTAAATATAATAATTTAGAGTTAGCTTTTAGTGTTATTTATAGGTTAATATACACAGAATATGTACATTATAATACAAGTTAATATTAATGAATTATTAGTGATTTTTATTGAATTGTTTAAGCTTGGAGATTAATAATTGTATTTTAGCATGGTGAATCTAAGATTCATCAAACCTCGCACCAAGTCAACATCAATCGATGAGTCAAAGCAACAACATATGCGAAAGCCATCGCGGAACCACCCAAATCCACTACCCATTGGTAAAACCCTCGATGGCATAAGGCATCAGTCAATGCATAAGATCATGCACAATGCACATATCCCTCAATAAATCCCATATGGTACATTGTTCTTATGGTTATCACTGTCTTCTTGGAATAATGGGAACCTCTACAAATCTCATATGATCATCATACGACTCATATTATACCATCATGCATTTCATATCACCATAACTTTCAATTCATATGACTCATACTTAGTTTTTAGGTCAAACCACCCTCCTTAGGGTTCTGCACAATACACTCAGTTGGTTTTATAGAACACTAATACATATCCTCTCATGGTAGTTTCATTAGTTATCACACTTTTATTTCATGGATAGTCTGTGATCTTGACCCATTTTTAGATCTCATGCTATGACTCCCAGGTACTTGGTACCTTGGGTTTGGGGGCCACCATAGGCAAGCATTGAGGTGCGTGCATCCTAACTAAGATCACAATACTCCACGTGTTTCATTAGTCATTCAACATCGTGGTAAGTCTGCGGTCTTGGCCCATTACAGTCGCACGCCATGACTCCTAAGTACTTAGTACTTTAGGGTTGGGGTGCATTTGGAGTAGATGCATCCTATCTAAGTTCCCAACACTTGCACCTGCATCCACAAACCATATGCATACTTATACGTATATACATAATTTATTACTTTTATTTATTGGCTCCTTAAGTACTTAATGTGTATATTTGCATTTCCTCTCCATGCCTCCTAAACTCATGAAATCGTCACATTCAACTAGGTAATACTCCTATTAGTTAAATTAACTATCCCATCTCAATCATGGGTACTAGGTTAACTCATGAAGCCATCATGACATACATTGCTAAATGAATATCTCGGTGTGCAATTGTCTTCCAACTATTTATATTACGTCTACGGAAGGTATTACACTGATCTGATCAAATGTAGGATTTATCATCAGCTAATCCTAAGAAGATATGATAATGACCAATCTGAGGTGAATCTACTATAGCTATATGAAAACACGATTTTCCGTGTGTTAAGAAGTGATTTTTAATGGCATTATATGCACATATGAAAACTAAGAGATTTCATATACAATTTATTCAACTACAAGCCAAGATATATCAAATAATGTATAGGGCAAGTAGATGATCGATCCATAAGGACTCGGATGTTTTACGCAAATTTTTAGTTTATTTACACATGCATTCTTGACTTTATTAATTCAAATGAAATCATATTTTTCTTTTTATTTCTGGAAACATAAAATGTATTAAAACATATGTAATAAGATTACATACATCATTAGAATTGCACATGAATTTTCTGGGAATTTTTCGATTTTTTCTATTATTTTTTATATTTTTTTTGAATTGTTAGGAGCATGAGTGAGATTTCTAAGAAATATAGGGGATAAAATTTAAATTAAACTAAAATAGCAAAATTACAAAAAAATAGTTATTGGATAGAAGTGAAATTTACCAAATACAAAATTATGTAATGGGTAAAACTCTAGGAAAAGAAATAAACTTCAAGAAATTGCTGAAAAGGTCCTTCATAGACTGCAATGTAAATAACATTACTTGAATATAAAAGAGTGCAAATGTTACATAATATAAAATTTGAAATTGTAAAAAATCATAGAGAATAAATAAAATGTTTTATAAAATTGCATTAAGGTCCAAAACAAAAAAAACTATAGAATAATGGAAATTACAAAGGGGTCCCTAGACCCCTTTCTTCTTCCTAAATGGTGGCGGGTGTGGTTGTACTTAGTCATGTTGGCAGAGCATGAGATCAAGGTGAGCAGTGTGGTGAGGAATGCAACAGAGGAGCAGAGATGGCAGGGTCAAGGGAGATTAGAGGGCGGAGCTGCTAGCTCCCCCTCAATGGGTGTTGGGTTTTGGGTCCCATTGGCGAATGCGGTTTTGTTCCTCCTGTCGATGGATCTCGATGGTATGCGAGGAGATGTGATGATCTGGAGGCTAGAAGGATTGGGGTTGCGGCATATGGTGGATGGGGGCGAGTCTGGGTCTTGGAACTCGGAGGTGGAGTAGCAGCTCCACCTCAGTGATGGGTTCTTTAGTTGGCGGAACTTCCCTTCAAGCTCTTCATCCCTCACATTTATAGTCGATCGAGGGAGGGGAGGAGGTGGATGTTAGAGGAGATGGAGTGTCGAGCGGTTGGCATTGGGCTAGAGGCCAACCACCCTGGTGGTTGGAGGAGATGAAAGGGAGGGGACGACGTCGGGTCCTGCTGGAGGAAGAAGGGGGAGAGGGCTGACATCATGTTGATGATGAAGCCAACTATTTTGTCGTGTAGCGGTTTTTTTACAAATGAAGAGAGAAGAGGATTAGAGAGTTCCCTTAGGCCTCTTCTAAAGCATAACTGAAAAAATATTATCAGAAACTCTAATATGGGCTTGGATCCCATATTTATTAGAAAATTATTTTTTTTCTCTTTTTTAGATTTATTTTGCAAGAATTATCATGAAATTTTTAGATGATTTTGAATGTAATGAACATGAAAATAGTGAAATGAGAGCTATATATTAAATCAAGAAAAATGCAGTAGACTGCATGTGATTTTTTCTAAAAAATGTATACAAATGATTAATCATTAATTCATCATACCCCAATACTTAACTTTTGCTAGTTCCGACAAAAAATGATATGCAAATAGATAGAGAATATGATCTAAAGAAGGTGCACAAAGGGTTTACAACAGACACAAGCACAAAGTCCTAAGATTTTCAAGCCAAGCTTGAACAAATATAAAATATAGACTGAGTCGACATTTATATTAATAATGTGTCTGGACTCTCTTTTGATTCAAGTATTCAATTCGACAGCTTCTAGTTTTATTAATTTTAGTCGGTTACACCTTACCTCAAGTTAGATTATCCTGATCAACATATATTTTCTTTAACATTAAGTTGATTTTGAATTGTATGTGAAGGTTATAATTCTTCCCAATTTCTAAGACAAGTACATTGTATAACCTTAAGCAAGGTACATGAGATTCACAAAATCTAAAGTTTCGATTCTCTCTAAGTCTAGGTTTATTCTCATTTCACCTGAATATGTCAAGAAAAATAAGATGGATACAAATTGTAAATAACTTGGATTTTCTAAGTTTTTCTGTAGACTGCTCTAGTTCCTGGGCCTCTTTGGACTCTTTTAAACTAGTTGCAACATTGGTATGTTACTTGTCTTATTTGGTAGAACTAGGTTATTTGAGTCTATTTTTCTTTGATAGATTTTTTATTTGCATTTTTTTATAATAGGCATCACTTATTATATCTTCTTTTTATATGATTTTTGGCATCGGGTATCAAAAGTATACATAAAAAAATTGTGACTTTCATATATATATATATATAAGGTAAGTTTGCCGATATACTTAAACTTAGAGAATAAGTGGTTCCTAAACTTAGTTGAATTTCACTTACCTGAGATTCAGAGTCACTCCCTTCCCTTCCTAGAAATTTAAATATTTACTTGTACAAGTAAATTAAGTTAAACTAATGTGTAAGGTGCGGATTGTTCAATAATCAAGCAAGAGTAAAAGAGTGCTATAGCTATCAGGATAATCTATTTAGACACATATTTGGTCAACACATAAAATTAGTGGAGCTTGAGAAATTAAGTCTAAAACAAACCCGAAGAACTCGAATGCTCTAAGTCTCACGAAATCCTTTGAAATTAAGTGGATTAAGGTTCTCTTAGTCTAAGTTCAAAACTTGTAAAAATCAAACTTGAAATCCCAAAAAGTTAGGAAATAGGGGGAAATATTTTTAGATTTTTTAAAAAAAATTTGCTTTTATTGTTGGACAAAATTTTTTTTGGGAATTTTTGCAAATCTTTATGAGATTTTGGGTATATGCAAAAAAATGTTTCTTTCAATATCCAAAAATGATGCAAAGTTTTTTTTGAAAATGTTAAAAAATGAAATTTTTATGGTTTTTTGAAAAAAATAATGCAAGGAAAAAATTTGTATTTTTTAAAATAAAAGTGATGTAAAAAATGAAATGCATGAAATATCGTGCACCCCCATGCTTAGCATGAGCAATACCTCACATGGTGATAATAATGTGAAAACATAAATGCGAGACAATACAAGTGCAGTGAATGTAAGATGAAAGTGATCAAAGATGTTTTTTTCTAATTGATTACCCTTTTTGTGGGACTTCCTCCATACTAATGTTGAACTGCAATTATGTGAAATGAAGTTGGAAAAAATGCAAGCTAGAGAAAATAACTAAAAACTAACTGTGGGGTTTGTCCCACGATATTTTCACATTTTAGTGCCCCCAATCGGGCTCCAGGGTTAGAAATACCCTATGTCTCAAGTATGCGCGGCATCCATGTTTAGAAAACCTCGATGATGTATAAAGCTTGACTCAAGGGATTCAGAGGTGGTGAAGCTAATCGTGTGAAGCTCGAGGTGGATGGGTGATTCCAATTAAATGAATGATGAAACTCCATTTCATCATTCTTTATTCTATCATTTTGGCCTTGAAAACCCTAGCTAATACAGGTAAAAAGCAATAATTTGTGCATATAAACATTCATCATTTATTGCAATTATTGTATATAATATGTTGTTTTTAATACCAAAATTATAGAATAAAGATAAGCAAATAAAAAAGAATAAAATATTGAATATATTTTATGACCCTAAATCCTGAGACCAAGTCAAGAATTGAGTTGGTCGACAAGGAATAAAGTAGGGGGAGATAAGGGCCAAAATGGAATAAAAACCTAATTCTTTTATTCATTATTTATGCATTTTTGCCACCTATTTTAGTCATTATTATTTATACATCAAATAAAGAAACTTCGTACATAAAAGTTGCAGATGATAATGTGAATAAAAATTCAAAATTGAGTTTGTACAAAAATAATATATAGTGTTCCTTTTATACCAAAATAAAAAGCCAAAAACCCCAATTCCCAGACCCATATCTTTCGAATAAAAACTCCAAACATATCAAAATCAGTTTAATTTTATATAACTTTTCACAAAATATTTAATGGAGGTTGTTTCATATTTTTTGGAGTTAAGGTGTGAAAGTTAGGTTTTTGACCCTCATTGTACATTATACCCGATTAAAATATTCATTATATTCATCCTTCACTAATTTCATAAATTCAAATTTTTATAATTTTGTAATAATTATTTATAGCATAGGCACATATTAAAACTATAACAAAACCAAAAAGAAAATGTAAAATAAAATAAGTCTATTCCAAAATATAGGCAGAATACCTATAATTATACATGTATATAAATAAAAATGGATTTCATTCTTTTATTCTTTATTCATTTATATTTTTGTAATATTGTAAATATTGATTATATTATATTAAAAATAAAAAACCAAAATAAAATTCCATAAAATATATTAAAATAAAAAGATGTATCTAAAACATAGGTAAAATACCTATAAATATTCCTATAAAATATACATATATATTTATTTAAGTATACAAATAATCTCATAAAAATAAAATAAAAATATATTTATACTCATAAAAAGGAGTTCTATATTATAAAATAAAAGAATAAAATACTAAAAAATATACAAAATAAAAATGTACAAAATAAAAATGTACAAAACATAGATAAATATACCTATAAATACACTAATAAAATTAACTACTAATAAATAAAGATAAAGAGAAAATAAAAATCATAATAAAATACTACATTAAATATTAAAGCATTTTTATTTAATAATAAAAAATTAATCAAATAAAATACTATTTTTAATTAATTAATTTCTAATAAATATGCAGTTTTGTCTTCTTGTGGTCTGACTTCGACCAATCAAAGGCCGTCATTTGTTGACCTTCGATCAACTCTCCCCCCAGCTCTGACTCCCGTCAAATCTGTCTTGTTTCACGTTTTCATCCATTTTTCCCGACCATTCCATCCATCCAGTGATGTCAATCCCTTTATGGGATTTGCTCCCAGATAAATCATGATCCACGCCCAACCCTTGTATCTATTGTACATACATTCAATTTGTTGATTTCACCAGTCAATAAGGGTAAGGGTGCCCGCTCATATTCATAAATAAAAGCCTCCGTCTTCCATTGATTTTTTGGCCATTGATCCGAGTCTAGGAGTCATGTTTTGTCATCTAGGAGGCTTCCTCATGACAGGAGGATCTTCCCGGCGGTTGGAACGAGCTTTGAGAGGACGGAGGTGCGCCCACGGCAGAGCTCCGGCACCGTCCTGTTCCTTCGCCCTCGGCCAGGTTTGAACTGCACAATTTAACCATTTTAGTTAGATTTTATTCTTGTATTTTTGTTCTGTTATTAGTGTATTGATTAGCTTAATATTTTAGCGAAAAATTCGTGACCCGGACGAACGATTCTGCCGTAACCCGCTTGTTGACCGACCCCCTGACCACCCCACTCTGTTTCCCAACGTTTCTCTACGTCGATCCACCCTTCCTTCACCCATATTAACTCTTGATCTGGTCTGCCATCTTCTTCCACTGTCGTTCGTTGGAGATGTACCACCTCGCTCTGCCTCGCCTCGTTCATCCACCAATAAAAGCCCGAACCCTTCACCTATTCCATGCGACACTTTTGCACTCATTTGCATGATTGGAAGGCTCCATTTGAGGGGCGTCAGCAGCTAGGAACTCGATCCAGGTCGAGCACCACTGTCGGACCATTCTGGAGTACCTAGGCTGCATCTAAAACCACCTATCGATGTAGAGGACTCCCAGGAACGAAGAGAGATGATCGGAAGCGACGGAGAACGCTGGAAGCGCCCGCAATTCCAAATCGAAACTCGTCCGAGGAGAGTACTTCTGTTTTTCCAGACCCCTCGTTGCCGTTGGATTAAGGAGGAGCCTCTAGGTATATTGCCCATCATTGGATCGAGCACTGCCATCATCGTATGATCACCTCTAGTAATCTAATCACAGCCGTCCAAACGCGAACTGTCATCAGGCCACCACAACGTGACACGTGGATAAGTGGATGGTGTCCCGTCGTCCGATCGCATGCTAAATGGGGCAATTTACATCTCCGCCCCACAATTTTGTGTAGTTATTAAATAGTTTTGTAAATAAAGTATAGCATTATAAATAAATGGGAAATTTTGTAAGGAACCATCTGCACTTGTTGCATATAACAAATAGGTCCTTCCCATCCCAGTCATGTGTAGTCCCCATGTGACTGGGGAAATTTTGTATATTAAGCCTTGGAATATTTTGTAATTATTAAATAATTTTCAATAAATGTTTATTTCAGTTGTATGTTTATGGGTTATTTGCATGTGCATCCCTGAAGTTTTTTATTACAAATAGGCCCCTACCAGGACTTACAATTTTATGATTTTCCTCTATTTAATTAAATAGCTATTGTGCTCCTAAAAATATGAAAAAATAGGATCAAGTGCTTCATGCCATGTACATTTATGCTCATATTTTTATTTGGATTTTTTTGCATTTAATCCATTTATTAAAAATACAATGGAGACTATTCTGTATTGTTTAACTTATAAAATACAAAAAAATATGAAAACATGCCTAAAAATTCCAAAAACATTAAATATAGTATATTTTACCATATTTTACTTCCAGACAAAAACCCCTAAAATAGGAAAACAAAAACCTTAAAAATCAGAAAACCCCAAAATCCTTCATAAAAATCTTGAAAATTAATTTAAAATATAAAAAATATAATTTTCTATTTCGTAATTTTATTTATGTAAATATTTATATATTAAAATTTATTTGGCTAATTTTGGAACTTATTTACTATTTTTAAAATCCAAATCAATTTTGAGATTATTAATTAATCCCTTATTTGGGATATTTTTAACTTTAAAAATATATAAAAATTAACAAAAATTCCATAAAATTAACAAAAAATAGAAAAAAAATATAAAAATCACACAAATACTTTATTTGTTATATTTTTACTATTTTAACATATTTATATATACATAGTATCTGTATATATCTTATATTGTATATATACATATATATATATACATACATATCTATCTTTTATATTTAAATGAAAAGGAAATGTAAAAATTGGAAAATATAAAGAGGAAATACAAATTTATAAAAGCAAAAATAAAATAAAAAATATATAAAATTAAAAACCCACAAAAACAATAAACATGGACAAGAGATTTAAGACAGTTTTTGAGCATCTTTTTGCCTCCTTCTCCCGTTTGCTCCCTGTGTTCGACCTCTACACGTACATACACCTATACACATTTGATGAAGAGTTATAATAAATTTTAACTACAAATTTTTTATATTTATTGCTTTATTCTTTTTGTGGGTTAATTGTTGATTAAATTCAAGGTTTTCATTTATCATCACGACGACTGTGTTCCCGTCTTGTGTGGAGTGCACGGCCGACGACAATTCTGGGTTTAATGAAGTATGAGTGATGATTGGCTCTATCAGTATGATGAATGATGTAGGTGTTGAAAAGGGTGGAATCGGTTTCGATAACAGTGTCTCTAGTTGGTACGTGGGTTCATGATGGTCTAGAGTTACAAAGTTAGTGTTCATTTCATAAAATTGAATGTCCATGAAATTCTTCTTCTTGAATACAACAAATGATTCCTTGAAATTTCCACCCATAGTATCAATATTTTCTACCTCGATGGCCTCCTTGGTGTGAGAAAGGTCACAGATTTGATCATGCCCTTAAACTATTTCCGTGAAATGTGTGTTAACTTGAAAGTCCAAGGGCAGAATGGTGGGTTCATGTATACTTAGATTTAACAACTGCTCATGCTCATTGTTAGTATGTGAACCATCCATATCATTTGAAGCAATTGTTTCTTCTAGTGGTGCCTCAATATCAATCGACCAAGAAGATGGTACCTGCCATGGTAGAATCAATGCGGTAGTTGGTCGTTCATCCTCTATTTTCTTGAGGAGCTTTTCATTTTCAACCCAAGATTTATCAAGAGATAGAGAGTCATCTTGGCGGAAACTCAAGGAGATATCTGGGGATGCACTTAGAGAGTGAAAGACCAATCGAGGAAGGTTGTGGGATCAGAGTGGAATTAAGCCATCGTCCTTGAGAGAGTCATCAGGGAGGACATCCGACATTTGGTGGGGGTAAGAGGCATCATAGGTTGTGGTAACTCGATCTCAATTTCCCTCTCTTACTCAAAATTATCATCATGCTCATAATCAATTTCGATTTTATATTAATCTTTATGGTCATCATCATTCTCATTTTCTTCCTCAGATTCAAAATCTATGTAAGTTGATTCCTCATTTATTCCATCTTCCATTTCAGTCCCAAGAGTAACCTCATGATCATCAATTATTTCATGCCACTTAGGATCATCATCTAAACCTTAATTATTGA
Source organism: Ottelia alismoides (assembly GCA_037367405.1). NCBI lineage: Eukaryota > Viridiplantae > Streptophyta > Magnoliopsida > Alismatales > Hydrocharitaceae > Ottelia > Ottelia alismoides. The sequence continues at coordinate 63,096 of JAZKJV010008142.1, read as the reverse complement.
AATTATTGTTCAATATCAAAGGTTCATGTTTGACCCGTTGTCCAATAGGAATCTCCAATAAACTAGGTCCGAACGTTGTGGAAAAGGCATCATTTTTGTTACATAAAAATCATTTGGCTTGGAATCATGTTGAGCCAGAGGCTAGAAGAAATGTTATCCGCAATTATTCCTTAAAATGTTCATCCTCAATTTGATGTGGTTTTCGAAAATTTTGTGTTTATTTTATCTCCTTATTTTTTTCATCCAAAATCTCCTCATTGTCCTCGAATGTTTTCCTCATACTCATATTGATATGTGATTGTGTTTTCCGATTCATCCCGAGCTGAGTCAAGTTTAATAATCCTCTGATTAGAAATATGCCTATTCTCAACCATTGAATCTGAAACCATGAGCGGGTTGACTAATAGATGTTCACAGATTTTAGTGAATTGGTGAGTATTCTCCTCATGTTGTCTTTCAATATACATCTCAAAGGTTTTCATTGAATTCAAGAGAGTATTAAAGCCATCAAAGATTGTATCTTCAACTTGGTTGGCAATAGGTTGAGGTGAAGAAGGGGTGAAATAAGATGATGGTGTAGACCTATACAAAAATTTGGATGGGACATACAATCTCGAGTTGTAAAATTTGGTACTTGGATAGGAGAATGCTTGGAATTGTGGAGGGTCTTGAATTTGTCGATACTCAAATGGGTTAGGTTGACTTCCCCAAGTGGGGTTTGGTTGTATCCCGAAATTTGATTGTGAACCGACGTGATTCAGGTAACTTCCCTTATAATATGATTAATACAGTGAAGAGTAGTCCGGATATTGTGGTACATAGTTGATATTTGACATACTCTTCTTGTAGGCATAGATTTGTTCATCAGGAATCATTTTTGGAGAGGAAATACAATGCAAACACAGAGCAAAGAATGAAATTGATTCGCCAACACAAGCAAGTTATCACAGAAGCGGTTATCTTATGAAATTTTTATTTTTTTTATTGCAATACAAGGCAAGCACACTAGTAGTCTAGATTAACATATTTTGAAATAATGACTGACCCAAATTTTCATGCATATTTGTGTCTAATTTTAGCCAGTATGGGTATAAGTATGGACTATAAAATGGCTACCCAATTTACTTGAGGATTGTGTCTTACGTGTTATCCTTAAGACACCCAATCTGTCAAGAGAAACCATAGTTCCCTCACTTAGAATGGCTACTCATTTTAATTATCTAGTAGTAAAAATTTTCACAAGGATTTGGGCTCTGATCTAGGATTCAGTTTGTGCATGTGAGATTGTGATAGAGGTGCAACAAACCAACACTTCAGATCACTTTCGCCCAAGCCTATATAATAATATTCTAGATATCATTAGGATCAGAATTAAATTTTTGGATTTTTCTATTAGTTTTGAGTTTTGATTTGTCAGGGGCATGGGTGATATTTACTAAGAAATAAAGGGGCTATAATGCAAATTAAACTAAAAATAATGAAAGAATTACAATAAAAATAGTTTACTGGCTAGAAGTGAAATTTACAAATAAAAATTGTTTAATGGGTAATTTGTTATGGAAGGAAAATAAACTTCAAGAAATTACGAAAGGTCTTTTAGGTGAAATGTAAATAATAGAACTTGAATATAAACGAGTGTAAATGTTACAAAGTATAAAATTTGAATTTGGAAAAATTATACAGAATAAATAAAAGTTTTGTCAAAATTACATTACAGCCCCAAAGAAAAAAAACTACAAAAAATGAAAATTGCAAAGGTGTCACTAGATCCCTTTCTTCTTCCTAGATAGCATCGAATGTGTTCATGCTTGGCCACATTGGCGATACATGATAGTGAAGTATCGGTGCAGCAAGGGACGCGATGGAGGAGCAGATATGGTAGGGTCGAGGGAGGGCGGAGCTGCAAGCTCCCCCTTGATGGGTGATGGGTGTAGAGTCCCGTTGGTGGATGTGGGTTTGTTCCTCCCGTCGATGGATATCAGTGGCGCATGAGGAGGTGTGATGATCTGGAGGCTAGAAGGATGAGGGTGGTAGTCTACGGTGGAGGGGGTGAGATTGGGTCTTGGAGCTCGAAGATGGAGGAGCGGCTCCACCTCAATTATGGGTTTTTGGGTTGGCGGATATGGAATTCTTCCCTTTGAGCTCGTCCTCCCTCACTTTTATAGCAGATTGAAGGAGGGGATGATGTGGTCATTGGATGAGATGGAGGGTCGGGTGATTGGCATTGAGCGAGAGGCCAACAACCCCAACGATTGGAGGAGTTGAAGGGGAGGGGATGATGTTAGGTTTGGCTGGAGGAAGAAGAAAAAGGGAGAGGGGGCTGAGATCATGCTGACGTCAATGCCTTATTTTTTTGAAATGTCGATATCAGGTTACATCAGCAATTTTGTTGTGTAGCATTTTTTTGCAAATGAAGAGGGGAGAGGATTAGAGAGCCTCTTTGGGCCTCTTCAAAAAAAGACCTGAAAAAACTAAAACTAAAAATATTATCAGAAACTCTAATATATGCTTGGATTCCATATTTATTGAAAAATTTTATGTTTTTTCCTTTTTTAAAAAATCTCTTTTTTTAGATTTATTTTTCAAGATCTATTATGTGATTTTTTAGATGATTTTGAATGCAATGAATATGAAAATTATGAAATGAGAAATATATATTAAATAAAGAAAAATGCAATGGATTGAGAATTATTTTTTTTCAAAAAAGGTATAAAAACTTGATAAGAAATTGATTCATCACGATTTACACATCGTGAGGAAGCTATATTCGTGAACAAGGCAAAAAAAACTCTACAGAAAGCTATGTCTATGGAGGCACATATTTATTTTGGAGTCTACATCCATATCATAACATTAAGGTATGGTTCAGATTCATCTATGTACTCAGATTTGGAAAATAGATCATAAGGGACGTTTGTTCTACTCAATACTCTTGCATCAATTCCCACATGCTATTCTTTAATAGTTTCCATTAGGACCCAAATTCATCATATAATTGCTTACTAATAGTGTTTTTCATTAATTAATCATGTCTCACGGCATCCTGTATATTTCTATAATAGTTTCATCTAGGGTTGGGCATTGGGTTGGGCCGGTCCGACCCGGCCCAAAACCCAACCCGCATAATTCGAACTCGAAATTTAGTGGGAGAGTCGTGGGCCTCGAAATGAGCATGTATTAATTATCAGGTCGGGTTCGACCTGAGAAGGCCCGAACCCGCAAGTCCAGTAGCCCGATCTATATGATATAATTATATCCAATATATTCATGTTTGCTCCAAATACCATGTTCAAACTTTCATATCCTTATTTCGAGTTTAGAATAAATACTTAGACCCATTAATAATTGCATACATTAGTGTGAATTGAGGATATTATTTCATTAATATGCAAGATTATCACACTAATATGCAAGAGTGGAATCTGTGTGCTCAAGTAGACATGTACAACTATAAGTAACCAATCTGTATTGGGTCATAGAGCATGCATCTACAACAGAATATGTAATGGTGAATTGAATGATGATTTAAGTCGTCAGATTTTTGACCACGTTTCTAATTCTAACATAAACTAATGTCAGAATCGCGAATTAGTTGGCGTACTTAAAGTATTAAACATGTACACACGTATAAGAAATAACCAGATAAATGCAAGAAGAACGGAATAGATGATATTGATGTACATAGGTGTTAAATTGGGTCGGCCCGACCCAAACCTGACCCATTTTGTTTGAGCAGGTTTGGGCTTGGGCTTGGAATTTGAAAATAAAATGAGCTTAGGCCCAACCCATTAGCCCATATACTTAAATGGGCTTGGTCGATTAATCAAGGTGATAAACAATAAGTCCAACAATCGATTTTGTGAAATTGATGATTCTGGCTTAAGTTTGCTAGCTGATAAAGGATGTGCAAAACTATAAGACTTCTTTCCACATTGAAAAAAACTATGTAATATGTCACATCAACCTTCCAAGTCCTCAAATCTTAAGCTGTTGGAATTGATTCTTTCTACAATCTTGATTCTAAGCCTTGAATCTTCAAGTCGAGTCTTACAAAGTTGCTTTAGGCTTTCAGTAGGCTTCATAACTTTTCTATGTCTTTTTGTCATTGAGCCTCTAACTGAAAAGTTAATCAAGGTACAAAACAAATATACAACAAAGTCATTAAGCAGATGAATAACCACGAGTAGAACTAGACCACACATGATTTGGAGTCGATAGCCATAGTCTTCACATTGAAGATGTGGTGTAGATATTATATGGTGTCACATTCATGATTTTTACAGATTACAACAGACTCAAATATATCTTTGACCCGCACGAGCTTAACATGAGACAATAACGATGTATGGATCGCTAAACGACTATGACATTACGATCTCTTGTCATCTAGGTAAGGAAAATGTTGTTACAGATGCCTTGAGTAGAAGAACGTGTACAATGGGTACCATAGCATGGATATTGATTTGGGATATGCTCACAACAGTCAGTGAGTGGCACTCATTTGACAACATCCTAGACACCGTGACTATACTCACCACGTATAGTGGATTGTGAGACAAGATCGTACATGGTCAACAAATAGACCGGAAGTTACAAGAATTATTCCATCATTGTTTGAAAGAGAAGCTCAATGGATTTAAATCCTGTAATCCATCGTGTATAAGGGGTACAATGTTTATGCCCCTGATCGTGAGGAATTTAGGAGAGATGTCATACACAAGGCACACAGTTCTAGATTATCCATATATCCAGGAAGTAACGAGATGTACAGAGACATCTATCAAAACTTCTGGTGAGAAGGGATGAGGAGAGATGCTACACGGCATGTTAGTCATTGTCTGACTTGTCTAATACAGACTCCCATTTTGCTTTACATTATTAAGGAGAGTTCATGAAAGCCCTAAAGTTCGAACAATGTCTTTGTTCATTTTACTATTCACAGACGAATGGACAGTCGAAAAGAATAATTTAGACACTTGAGGACCTACTCTGAACATGTCCATTGAGTGACAAGGATCTTAGAAGGATCATTGATAAATCCTAGATTTATCAACATAATTTAATATATTTACCTATTTTATTTAAGTAAATCAATAATATTCATTGACAATTAACTCTAATTAACAATTTGTGCATTGTAAATAATTTACCCTAATTAATACATATATAATATAACTATATTATTGTGATTTTATTTTATATATTTAATTCTCATTAAAAATCAAATAAAATTAGTATAATATTGTAAATAAATAAATTAACATAAAATAATATCAAATTACAAAAAATAAGAAAAAGAAAAATAAAAGAAAATTATTTTATATTGTTTTAATAAGTATTTATTTTTATCTATGTACAAATGATCTTTATTCACTTTGACTTCTATATGAAATTGTATATCTCATTGAGATCTACAAATTTCATGTTTGACATTTTTTTAATTCATCCACTAAATATTTATTTTCCTATTTTCTTTTATTTATCCTTTTTCCTTAGTTTTCATTGGCCACGTAGTGTAATCTACGCGTACCACGTGACCGAGACTTATTTTCAACTCCTCTTTCAATAGCGGTCGTTTGATCCTTAATTAAGCTCGATCCTCGCCGTCCGTTAACGCTTTTTCCCTCAGCCATTAGATCTTATCTCTAGATCATATCTCAGCCACTAGACTCTGCCTTAAGGATGATCGTCCGATCTTGATCAGGTGGTTGATCCTTCATCCCCAACCTTCAACTGGTTGCCTCTCCTTCCCACGAACTGTCGAATCGACCATCTTCACCTAATTTCTCCAACCAACCCATACAACTTCTACCATCACAATCACCACCAAACTTTACATCACTCAACCGCCTTTCACGTGGATCTTTGATCTAACCCTAACTTCCCTAATCGATGGCGGTCACCTCAGTTCGCCAACCGCCAAACCTCCACCACATCAAAACTCCTCCGCCTCCATCAACTGCCATCCTCCATTTTGCAAGTGGTTCCTCCCAACCTACTCTTCCTCTAGGTGATAGTTAGGGTTTAAGTTTGAGTGCAAAGATGGAGGGTATCCACCGATGAGATACTCGACCATAACAGTCGTGTTCAGCCACTTCCTTGGTTGATTGAGCTTCATCTCTTAGCTGGAGATGTCAAGCAATGATCGAAGCATCCCTGCTCCATTTCAAGCATCGCAAGATTCTTCAAATCCATCTTCCAGATTTCATACACTTCCAGTTAAGTTGATTCATTCTTTCTCTCATTCATTGTTAGCCAGATTACCTATGGCACATTTCTTCATCTAAATCTTATTTGAAATAATGGATATTTTCACCTCTCGTCATTGATACACGCGTGCATATCCCTGTCGTGATTCTGTTTCTCCAAAGTCGTGTTCATCTCGATCCATTCCAGGAATTATCTCAGCCTGGAACCTATTTAAGGCTCAATCCTCTATGTTTGAGAAACCTTCCATTTTGGCTCATTATTTCCTCAAATAAATTTGTTGTGCTTTGGATTTCTGCTAATGACACTTGCTGGTTCTAATAACTTCAATGGTCAGAAATCAAAGACTAGCTACGTTCAAGCTTTTCTTCTTTGAGCATTAGACGTCGGTTGGAGCACCTTCAGACCATTGGACCATCTTCGTCGCATCGTCGTCTTCGTCAAGCCTTCAACTTGGTGTTTGGTGCTTCGTAGCACACGAGGACCAACGGAGGAGCGCTACAACATTTGCCGGAGCCCCGCTAGAGTTCCACCGCGCGGAGGATTCTAAGAACATACAAGGAGCAGTAGACTTTGATCTCCCCAACATGGGCGAGTTTTGATAGTCATTATCAAGCCACATTGCCTAACTAAAGCGGAGTTTCATTCCTAAGGCTCGGTCTCTGAGCCTGCCTCCGAGCTTCTTGCGAACCACCATAAGCAGCCACGTGGACCGAGCCTCCATTCCCGAGCCTAGCATGGTCACGTGTCTTGTGCACGTGATGGAGTAAGTTACAGCATCCGTCCTCCAGTTTCTTCTATTTGCAGATAAGTCCTCCCGTATTGTGAGATATACAGTTTATCCCCTATAGTTAATTTTATTTGTGATTTAGTACAATTTGTCATGTTCTGTAAGAAAAAACTTGATGTTTTTATTGCAAAAATTTTCCTGGATTAAACATTGAATGTCTTTTTATATGTAAATCAAAACGAAGCGATTTTGGTCTCGTTTGAAAGTTATTTTGATGCTCTATCTCTTGACGTGATTCATTGCGAATTTAGATTTAAAATCATATTTAAGTTATTCCTCTTTCTAAGAGCTCAATTAGATGTTAAAATAAAATAGAAAGAGAACTTTTGTGAGTAATTGAACTTGATTTGCACAATGAATCTTAGTGACTTTATTCTAGTTATTTTTATCATTATCATTAAGTCATTAGGTGATTTATTTGTTTGTGAATTAATAAAGCATCTTAGTGAGATTAAAAGATAATTTATTATTGAATGCTTTTGAGACTTAAATCATCTTTTGCCTAATTCATGTTTTAATTATTATTAAATAAATTCATGAAGTTTTGTGAGAAGTTAAAGTCTTTTGATGTGTGTCTATTCATATTGCAAATGCCATAATTGTATTGTTTGTGCATTATTACTTTCATGTAAATTAACTGGATAAAAATGTGTGAAAATGTATCAATTTTGTGTTCTGTGCATAAATCACTATTATCATCCTATAAATGTCTACGTTAAATATTTGACACTTAAAAATTATTCATCAAATTACTCGTGTCTCTGTGTTTGACCCTGGACTTCCCAAGTTTATAAATTCATCGAGAAGCTCATCACTGAGATTCTTCTCAGTTCTGCATGATCCGCTAAGTGCTCGTGCAACAACAGATACAATATAATAAATGCATTTAGCGATTCATTAGATGGCACCGTTATCAGGGACACGTTACATTTTGTGATTATTTCTAGGTCAAAATATTTATTTAGCGATTTTTAAGTTAATTATTTTGAGCTTGTTTTGTTGAGTTTGTTAGTAGTGTGAATTGTTGTTTTTGTCAATTGACTATTTTAAATCTCTCAATAATTATCTAATGTCATATTGTTTCGTAGTAGGCCCGTGGGGCCGACAACTTTCGGAAGATCGTAGAGGCGAGGAGCTTGGAGTTCTTGCTGGAGAGTCCACAAAGCGGGATTTTAGAGAGAATTAATTTATTTAATTAAGTCCTTTTTGTCATGTTATAATTAATTTTTAACTTAATTACCTATTTACAACGGTTCTCGATTGAGATCTCGTGTGTGTAACGAAGGCATGTTAACTTTACTCTTCTTTGTGGTGGTTGTGTCGAGAGTGATTCTCGACTTGAGTAGCATTTTATATCAAAGCACTACGACAAATTAGAAATATCGTAGATAATTTTTGCTTGATCTATTTCGTAATTTAGGACACACCATGATCTCATAAGATTCACAATTGTAAAGATCTTAGGAGATTCATAGGCGCACATAGCATATGTTCTACTTAGTCAAAATAAATTGATTTCATCACTGCTAAATAGAACTTCTGCTTAGGTGCATTTTTTCAACTTGCAACATATAGATAGATTTTTAAATCCAATCTATGCATCCACATGGAGATTGCTAGGACATGTTGTAAGTATTTCTAAATGGTTGCATGCATCATTGATTTTCGATTGCATTCTATTTTTCGCATTCTCCCTCATTTTTTACCAACTTAAGGAAAAGGAAAATGGATTGTATGTTAGGTGATGATTGTGGTCACATAATTCAAAGCGATAACCTAATCTCTTAAAATTGGAACTGAATTAATGCAAGTTGATTAAATTAATTTAGAATAAAAACAACCTTGTATTACGTGTAGTAAAAACCTCATTGAGTGTAGGTACTGACCTCCAGACAGAGTGGGTAAGGACATAGCCCCGAAGGAATAGAGCCAAAAATCCTTATACTTGTGCCCTAAGCGCTTGGACTCACTTTCAAGGTCATGTTATTGCTGCAAGCACTTGCCTCCGACCATTAGAAGAAGTAGTCTTGTTCTTGTTGGTGTGTTATGTTAGCTTGAAGTTGAACTACCTTAAGGGACTACACACGTGAGATTGCATAGGATTGTATTGAATCACTAAACTAAAATCGACAAGATAATAAAGCCACATCCCTGGCTTTCATTATTTAGTTGATGAATCAATTCAAAGGGATTTTGTTGATTGATTTGTGTGAGTAACTCCGCACATTTACATGCCCAGTAGTACTAGAATCTTTTTGTATCGAGCGTGCTCCATTCTCGTATCTTTTGAAACTCGAAGATGGATAATTGGTTGGATATTTTCTCAAACTTTGTGGGCTTGTCGTTGAACCGCCCAAATATCACATCTTCACAAGTCCAACCCTCTTCTTCTTCTTTATCTAGACCATTCGGTAGAGAGAGAACCTTTGTTTCAAAATGTAGTATCATGATTCACTCCTTGGGGGCGGTTACATCACAACCAACCCTTTTGACTCTTTACTCACTAAGGAAGATCATTTCCTTGATGAGATCTATTTGATTTTGTTATCTTCATCTAAATCCCACTCCAACACTTTCTCTAATGAAGGTGACAAAGATACAATTAAGATGCCTCCTAAGAAACATAATGGGGAGGAAGAAGATCGCGAGGACCCATTGCATGTAGTACTATCTAGGCTAGAAGAATCCGAACAGAACCAAGCATTTCTGAGAGCACAACTTGGCCAGTTACATTGGGGTAGAGAGGCACCGATGGACACAGTATATAACCCTGAGCGGTATACGGCTAATTGGTTGAGCCTAGTTGAGCCTGAAGTTGAATATGAGTTGAAGCCATAATTTCTTAGCATGGTGCCTCATTTTCACGGGAATGTATACGAGGAGCCATATGCATTACTTAAGGACTTTGATTGGTCTGTACTAACTTTAGGCATCTTAGGGTTAGCCAAGACTACAATAGGCTCAAAGCCCTTCCTTTTGCCTTAAAGGATAAAGCTAATTATTGGATGAAGAACCTACGGGTAATTGTAACTACAATTGTGTAGTTCAAGGACCTCTTCCTGAATAAGTTCTACCCTTTGAGTCGAACTAACTTGATGCGTTCACACATCACGAGTTTCTCCCAACTTCCCAATGAAGCTTTTCTGTAATACATGGGAGAGATTCAAGAATCTCTTACGGAAGTGTCCCTGTCATGGCTTAGAGCCTACCGTCATGGTTCAGTTTGTTTATTGCGGTCTATACCCTGAGGTGCAGGGTTTGGTTAGTGCTGCATGTGGAGCCAACTATACTTCACGAGGTGCGGAGACCATCTAGAAGGTGTTCGAGCGGATGGTCGAGATGTGTAGAGCATAGACCATGAGTAGAGCTCAGTTAGAGACCCCTTTCCATTCCTATCCAGTGGGGGAGTGAAGGCTACAGTGGATCCTTTGATATGGCATTGTAGCAGATAAAATCATACTGGTTGATAGGATCGATAGACAGATGGATGAGTTGGACAACAAATTATCCAAACTACCTAAGCAGACGGCAGAGCTTTTTGAGAGGGTATCCAAGATGAGGGTATCTGTCGTGACTGCATCTGCGGCTCCCGTTTACCATGTTCACCATATTCAGGAGCATCATATGTCAGGGCCACCCCAGTCATGGGTAGAGGACCAGTCTCTAGCCCATTCTTGCTAGAGCAGCCACCTTTTGTAGATACAATTACTGAGAATCCTTCTCAAGTATGGGAGGTAAATGATGTGTGGTACACCAATGACCCTATCGGGTAGGGGGGTTCTGGGGACCGTTTCTCCTGCCAATGTCCCTAGACTTTCTACAACACATCATTTACTCCTACACCTCTTCCAGCACCACAGAACTCTGAATTCATCCCTTACCAGGCACCGAGACTGTAGAAGCAGTACAGGCGTCAACAAACATACCAATCGGGCCAGCAGGGCCCACATGTTCAACATCAACCCCAGCAGCAGCAATCCTATGGCCATCAGAGACAATCTTCACATTCTTTTTTACCTCCTTCTCTTCTTCTTTTTCACAGCAGCAACATTTATCTTCAGGTCCCATTGATTTTCATAGACAGATTCTGGAGGAGTTGCGTTCTTACAAGAATGAGGTACAAGATTTGAGGGTTTGACCCCAACCATCTTTCCCGTCTACATGATGAGCACACTGCATCTTTTACATCCATTCCTGCCCAGGTTCAGGCTAATCCTAATAATTTGAACAACCCTCAGCAGCAATAACAGTTTGACTAGGTATACTACTCAGATTCTCACAAATCTACGAACGAGATCTTTTTGTTTGATTATGTTAATCACATGTCTCTCAAGAGCGGACAGACTGTGGTCATACCTGATGGGGCAAGGTACATGGAGAGGATCGACTCTGAGGCTCGGCCAAAGGAGTCTTCAGAAGTGATGAAGCCATGCATCTTCACAGAGAGGTTCACTAGCGAGCAGAGACTTCCAATAGGAGATTGGGGAGGAGTACGAGAGCAGCGTGACACGTATCAGATTCACAGTCTACGGAGGACCTTACACCTTCGGTTGAGGAGAATGCACATTTAGCACGCATTCCCCAACATGTAGTAGATGATTCAATTGTTATTCCAAATTTAAAAGATTCGGTTGTGAAAAACTCAATTTCTAAGAATAATAAAGTGCATGTTTCTATTTATGATTCCGAGTCTTCACATCCATCTTTAGCTATTTCATTCCTTGTGTTCTTACAGCAGGAAAGGTAATCATAAATAAGATTCAAGATGATGATCCTGAAATGACATCGAAATGACACGATTTTGTAGAGATAACATTGTGGTTAAGGTGTCATTTGATGAGTATGTGGCCAGTCATCCTACATTCAGAAATACTTGAAGGTGATAATGCACACCTAGTAGAGTCAGCAGGAAGAAATTGAATAGTTATGTCAAGACACATGTTCTCTCGGTTGCCACTACCTTTTGTCTTAAGAACAAAAGGTTGCGACAAAAGAAGAGAGATTTAGGTGCATGTTATGTCGTGAGTCATATTGATGACATAACATTTGCACGCACTCTCCTAGGTTATGGCTCTTCGATCAACTTGTTACCCTTTGCCTTATATGAGATACTGAAGTTGGGACCTTCACAAAGATATAAAGCTTTACTTTAATTTGCAGATAAGTCAATGAAAATGGCTAAGGGCGAGGTCAAGAATGTTATTATTTTGATTGAGGGACAAGACTATATGGTGGACTTCACTTTCCTTGACATGGACATCCCCAATCATTGGAGAGAGTCACAGCTTATCCCTGGGTGACCATTCCTTAGGACCGTTTGAACTTCATTCGATTATCAGACAGGGATGATGAAGTTCAATTCTCCAAGCAGAGAAGTGGAACTACATATGAAGCAGACGAAATGGCAGTGACCTGATTCAGAGTATAACACAGATTTCTCTTTTGTAGTTAGAACAGTTAGAATTTGGGCTCAGAACTCGACAGTACAGGGCGAGACCCTCTCATCGCGTACGACAATGTATGCAGAGCAGTTGTTGAGATGTTACCGGAGTTCTTGAGTTATGCATCTCCCTATTCCCTTGGTGACTTAGAATTCCCTTTGGACTTGTCGATTCCTTCCCCTTTGGAACAATCAAGGGAATTAGATGATGAGTCGGGCGCGGCTTTGACCGAATTACTATGTTTCTTTGATGATTTGACTCCTTATTCTTCAATTAAGATGGTGGATGGCATGCCATACAGTTCATCTCCACTATGCAGCACAGATACAGATTCAATGGCAGCTTAACCTTATGTACATGATGATTCTTCTTTACCATAGTTGAAGTCACTACCTCCTACACTTAAGTATTCCTTTCTTGCAAGACCAAAGAATAAGTTTCTTGTCATTATTAGATGTAGGTTGACTATGGAGCAGTAGACTAAGTTGTTAGAAGTGTTAGAAAAGAACCGCAAGACCATAGGATGGACAGTATTGGATCTCATGGGTATAAACCTCGCACTCTGTTCACACCATATTTTTGTTAAGGATAATGCGAGACCTTCCCATGAGTTCCAGAGGAGTCTTAATCCAAATATAAGGTAAGTAGTTAAGAAAGAGATTGAGAAGTGATGTGGAGCAGGTTTTGTTTACCCAATCTCGGACTCCAAATGGGTGGCCGCTTTACATGTTGTCCCGAAGAAGTCGGGAATTCAAATTGTCACCAATGAGGAGGGAGTTGAGATTTCAATATGAGTACCCACATCATGATGTGTCTATGTTGATTACGGGTACCTGAACGCTATAACCAAGAAAGACTACATTCCCTTTCCTTTTATTGATCAAATTTTGGAGAGATTTGTGGGGAAAGAGTTCTTCTGTTTTCTTGATACACACTCAGGTTACAATCAAGTAGCTATCACCCTTGAGGACCATGAAAAGACCACTTTTACATGTCCTTTCGGCACATGTGCATTCAGGCGCATACCTTTTGGGCTATGCAATGCTCCAGGTACTTTTCAGCGGTGCATGATTATTGTGTTTGTCGAGAAGTTAGGGAATTTCTTGGAGGTCTTCATGGACGACTTCTCGGTCCATTGTGATTTTGTTGTTTAGCAAATTTGGACCGAGTCCTTCAGAGGTGTTGAGACGTGAATCTGGTACTCTCTAGAAAAAAAGCCGTTTATTGTTTAGGAGGGTATCATGTTAGGGCATGTCATCTACAAAAAGGGAATGGAGGTTGACCCTGTCAAGGTGGATGAAAACAAGAAACTTTATCCACCAACCAACATTAAGTCAATAAGATCATTTCTTGGCATGTTGGATTATATAGATGATTTATTCCTGATTACTCGACCCCTGACCGAGCTCTTAGAAAAGGATGCTGAAATCTGTGTAGATCGCAAGTGTCTTAAGGACTTTGAGCTCCTTAAGAAGAAGATTTGTGACCCACCGATTCCGCAGGCTCCTGATTGGTCTCTTCCCTTTGAGATCATGACTGATGCTTTAGATTTTAATATAGCAGCTGTATTGGGGCAGCGGCGAGATCGAATTCCATTCGCTATTCACTACACAAGGTTTTGGACCCATCACAAAGAAATTACATCGTGATCGAGAAAGATATGTTTGTCGTAGTTCAAGCTTTAGAGAAGTTTAGGTCTATGATTTTTGGCTCAAAAGTGATAGTTTACACCGATCATTCAACTATTAGGTATCTCATGGAAAAGAATGACGTGAAAGCGCTCTTCCTTAGGTGAATATTGTTACTCCAAGAGATTGATTTGGAAATTAAGAATAAATTTGGAGTAAAATATTTAGTGGTTGATCATCTTTCGAGAATTAAGATAAAGGATTCCTCTGATTCTGAGCCTATTAGAGAGACCTTTCCATATGAGTCACTTTACCTTGTTGACTCAAGACGAGTCTGATATTGCGTTAGTTAAAAACATATGTCATGTTTTGTCGTACGCTTAAAAAAATGTGTCGTTTCGTTGTAGGCGACAATCGGAATCGGTCGAGAAATAATCATAATTATTTAGTCAATTTTTATTCGCATGGTTTTATGTTTATTTTACTTAGGCAAGTCCCAAGGTCGAACACAAGGAGGCAAAGGAACAACTTAAAATTATGTCTATCAAAGTTCGTGCATGATTTTCGAGGTGATCTTTTTTTGTAATTTTTAATAGAATAAGGGGTGCAAAGTGCGGGGCAGCACGTGCGTGGCACGTGCGCTGGAGGAATGTGCTACGCATGTGCGTGGCTTTTTAATAATTTTTTTATAAAATGAAAAAATAAAAACTCAAAAAATGGCAGGAACATGGCGGCACCAGGAGCTGCCACGTGTCAGCACCACAAAAATAAGAAAATAAAACTTTCAAAATCCAAAATAAATAGATAACGACCTCGGATCAAAAACATTTCTTCACAAAAATTGCTCGTCTCGATGAGATCTACAATTTTTATGAAGACATCAATACAAAAATCGACCAATTGCACAAAGTGATATTTTTGGGGTATCCCATGTACATAGAATAACTAGATTTTTGGGTTTTATAATTTTTTCCATTTTTAAACCAGATAAAAATCCAGAAAAAATATGATAAAATCAAAGATAAATATTTACACATTAATCTATTTTTTTAAATTTTTAATAATTAAGAAAAAGAAGAAATAAAATAAAACATGAAAAAGACAACTTTTGTACAGACAATTAGTGAATGTTTGGACTAAATTTGTTTCTTTGATTTCAAGCTCGGTTTGGATTTGGATTTTTTATGCATTTTAATAAAACTTTTATCAAAGAATATAAATGAGAAAGAAATGAACTAAAATAGGTTAATTATGTATATAAAATATTAGTTCAAAATCTGCTAAATTACAAAATGTACAAAAGAGGCCCAAAACCCAACTTTCACGTACGAGCTCTGATTCATTTGAACTTGGTCTTATTTTGAAGGTAATTGAATGTACATTAGTTCAAAAGTGAGTAGGATTAAAATGGACACTAGATGGGGAAGATATGAGGGTTTTAGTCTGGAAATCCTAGAACTAGGTTTTGGGTTTTTAGTCCACTTATTTGGGTTAGTTATTTTTTTGTATTTTTTATTTATTCTTGTTAGTGATATGTACACAGTGGAGGTGGTTTTGGGTCATTAGGAGTAGCATGAGTTAATTAAAAAATCAGGAAGTTAGGCTATTTACATGTCAATTTTGGCTGGGATTTTTGTCTTCTTATTTTGTGCAGGAATGTGTGCTAAAATGCAATTTTTATTAAAAACATATATGAATGCTAATTATACAGAATAAATGCACGAAATGCTGATGATTTTGAGGGATTTGAGCTTAATTAATGAGATTTAGAGTGATGAATCTGATATTCATCATCCCCTATACTTAAACATGCTCGTCCTTGAGCATCAAAAAGAAATGCCATGAGGTGAAATGAGATTGGGTTCCAACCAAGATCATGAGCTGAAGGTGAAAATGAAATTAGACTCGACCTTTGGATTATTAGTTTGGCGGAACTTCTGTGAGATTTAGAATTTTAAAATCAACAGCCTTCAAGTTCTACACATCATTGTCACAGTTTCGGCTCAGAAGTCATCTTAGATCAATCCTCTTCCCAAAGCATACCCTATGAACATTGAACAATTGACTCATGTGTGTGAAAGGTTTTTGCTCTTCCCATCCAGAATGCCGGACTACCATGCAAATCTCCTCTCTAGTAACTCATCCTCGGGGAGTCAGGTATTTCCTTCTAAGGTCTGTCGTGTTGTGTTCACAATCGAATTAGGGGAGAAGTTAGAAGAAGGAGAAAAGAACTGCAGGGTGGCTAATGTAGTCACCTCTCCTTGTGAAGCTGGCCAGTGTAGTCGAGTCTCCACCAAGATCTACAGGTTTTCTTGAATCTTGGACCTTTTTGGTCAGATATTTATTTGGTAGTTGTTTCTTTGTATTTGGATTTTTGGTGGTTTTGCTTGGATCTTGTTGTGCTCCTACGGATATAGAATCTTTTTATTTCCGTACATTTTTTGGGGTCTTAGAAAAAGTTGTGCCCAGCCGTCCATCCCTTTTCTGAAGCTTTATTTCAACTCGTACTCTGATCTTTAGATTTCTACGCTATCAGAAAAGAAACTCGCACAGTCTTCAAACATCCTGTCTGAGTTGACCTAAGTGCATAGTGTGAGAGTACAAATTAATTCCCTATTTCAGAGTCGTACCCAGAATGAAAAGACCAGGTTAGACACTAAGAGTAAAACGCTGCACATTGTCATGTGGAACTCAAAGAATTAAGTCAAAGACCTGAAGTTTCTAAAATCCTATTTCTCGGTGAAGTTCCTCTGAAAATTAGGTGGACTAAGGTCAAGTCCAGACCACTCTCGGTTTCTGATCATAACTTGGTTCAGAACCAAAGGACTTTTCACAGATGCAAGTGAACGAAATGCTGGATGAAGTGCAGGTGTATGAAATGCAGACATTTTTTTATTTTTTTTGGATTTTTTAATGCAAGAAATTTTTTATGCAAAAAAATGAAATAAGAAGCCATTTTTTAAAAAATATGGGTTGGACACAGTCAATGTTAGTAGAAAAACTCTTTCTTTTTTTTGTGTTATCCACCCCGTAAATACATATAAAGTTACGCAAAAAGTATGAGATATGGGTAAAAAATATATACAAAGTATATATACAGACCCCCCTATACTTAGCGAGTGTTGTGTCCTTAGAGCACAAGAAGCGTAAAGAAGACATAGCTTGGGTTAAGCGTAAGAGAGTGTAAAAGAAAAAGAAATGGAGGTCCGTCCCCCTATACTTAGGCTATGAAAAGTCTAAGTATAGAAGAAGAGCGAAGATAAGGTGGTCGGGACATGTGAATGAGGAGAGTATATACATATGGGCATCGGTTCCCCTTATACTTAGGCTCTAGTCAGCCTAAGTATAGAAGAAGGGTGGAAATAGAGTGATCATGAGATGAGAAGGATGATATATATAGATGGCATCGGTCCCCCCTATACTTAGTCCTTGGCCTAAATAGAGGAAGAAGCTGTACAAGGAGATCGATGAGGTCGGGAGGAGGAATGATGAGAATGATCTGATGAATCTTTAATGTTCTCTCTCTGCGTGAAGTATATGACCTCAACTTGAACTGTCTGCTCCTTGGATGATTCTATATATGGCTTTAGCAATTGTCCATTCACTGAGGCAATATCCACACTTCCATTGGTATGCACATCGATGACAATGTAGGGACCTGTCCATTTTGATTTTAGTTTCCCGTGAAAAATCTTCAACCGAGCATTAAACAACCACACTTTCTGCCCAGGGACAAAGGTTTTATCTCTAATGTGTCTATCATGCGATCTCTTGACCTTGTCCTTATAGATCACACTGTTGTCATATGCTCGGTTTTGGATTTCAATTAGCTCATTCAGATTTAAGTCTCGGCATAATTTCCCAAGGTGACAACTCCAATTCAGCTTTTTGATCGCCCATTCCGATTTGTGAATTAACTCTGTAGGTAGATGGCATGGCTTGCCATAGATCATCTTAAAAGGTGAAGTACTAAGTGGAGTCTTGTAGGTTGTCCTATAGGCCCACAGAACCTGGTCCAACAGTTTTGACCAGTTCTTCCTATCTGAACGAACCAACTTCTGAAGAATACCCTTCACCTCTCTATTAGAAACATTTGCCATGACATTAGATTGTGGGTGATATGGGTTGGATATTCTATGCTTAAATTGATATTCCCTAGCCAAAGATATTATTTCCTTATTCACAAAGTGGCTACCTCCATCTGAAATCAAGACTTTGGTACCCCGAACATTGCAATGATGTTATCCTTGATAAACTTATAGAAGATTTTGCTATCTGTGGTTTGGGTTGGAATAGCCTCTACCCTTCTCGATAAATAATCAACTGCTAACAAGATGTAATCAAATCCATTGCTATTGGAGAAAGGACCCATAAAATCAATCCCTCATGCATCGAAAACATCACAGAAAATCATTGGTTGCATGGGAATTTCCTCTCTATAACCAACAGTCCCTCCCATTCTTTGACAAATTGGGCATGATCGTACAAAATCATTAGCATCTCGAAATAAGGTCCGCTGGTAAAATCCACATTGGAGTACCTTGTGCGTGGTTCTCTTTCCCGAATGGTGTCCTCCAACCTCGAGAGAATGACAATGTGTGAGGATACTTTGGTATTCCTCCTGAGGAATACATCTTCGCCAAACGTAATCCGGTCTTTCATAAAAAAGGAAAGGATCGTCACAATGGTGTTTTCTTGAATCCGACTTCAATCGATCAATCATTGTCTTGGTCTGACCAAAGGGAACCTTCTTAGAGACAAGATAGTTCACGGTGTTGGAATACCATGGGATTGAATCAGTAACGCAAACGGATTCGTCTGGAAAAGTCTCCTTAATTGGTTTAGTGTCAGGATAATCGTTTTGCTCAATTCGGGAAAGGTGATCAGCAACAACGTTCTTTATTCCAGGTTTATCCTTGATCTCCAAATTAAATTCCTAGATTAGTAAGATCCATCTCAAAAGTCGTGCCTTGGCATCCTTCTTATCCATAAGATATCTTATTGTCGTATGATCAGTGAAAATCGTCACCTTGGAGCCCAATATGTATGATCTGAATTTTTCAATGGCCCAAACTACCGCGAGCATTTCCTTTTCAGTTACCGTATAATTTTTCTGTGCAGGATCCAATACTTTGCTCACGTAATGAATCGCATAAGGAATTCCAAGCACAGCTCCGACAGCAAAATCCGATGCATTAGTCATAATCTCAAAGGGAAGAGACTAGTCGGGAGATTGTAATATCGGCGATTCACATATTTTCTTTTTCAGGAGCTCGAAGTCCTCTAAACACTTGTGATTTACAATAAACTCGGTGTATTTTCCTAAGAGCTCAGTTAGTGTGCGGGAAATCTTTGAAAAATCAGGGATAAACCTTCGATAAAATCCAACATGCTCTAAGAAAGACCTCACTGACTTGACGTTGGTTGGTGGCTCAAGTTTCTTGATCACATCCACCTTGGTAGGGTCGACCTCCATTCCCTTTTTGGAGATGATGTACCCCAACACGATACCCTCTGTCACCATAAAGTGACTTTTCTCCCAGGAGAGTACCAAGTTAACCTCCCTACATCTGTGGAGGACTCGGTCCAAGTGCGCTAGATATGTATCATATGAATCATCATGGACCGAGAAGTCATCCATGAAGACTTCCAGGAGATCACCAACCATTTCAGCAAATATGACAATCATGCACCGTTGAAATGTACCAGGGGCATTACAAAGCCCGAATGGCATGCGCTTGAATGTGTAAGTGCTGAAAGGACATGTAAATGTGGTCTTTTCCTGATCCTTGGGAGCGATGGCTACTTGATTGTAGCCAGAGTACCCATCAAGAAAACAGATGAATTTCTTCCCTGCAAGTCTCTCCAAGATTTGATCAATGAATGGCAGTGGAAAGTAATCTTTCTTGGTCACAGCATTCAGGCGCCTGTAATCGACACAGACACGCCACGACGTGGGTATTCGGGTCGCGATCTCTACCCCCTTCTCGTTGGTGACCATCTGGATTCCCGACTTCTTTGGTACAACATGAAGTGGGTCCACCACTTGGAGTCAGAAATAGGGTATATAAATCCTGCTTTGCACCATTTCTCTATCTCTTTCTTAACTACTTCTCGAAGATTGGGATTTAATCTTCTATGGAATTCACAGGAAGGCTTTGCATTATCCTCAATGTAAATTTGGTGCGAGCAGAGAGCGAGATTAATTCCTACGAGATCCGACACAGTCCAACTGATGGCTTTTCGATTTTGCTCAAGGACTTCGATTATTCTAGATTCTTGATCTATGGTTAATGATGAGCTGATGATCACAAGAAATCTCTCTTTTGGCCTAAAAAGAAATGCATACTTGAGTGTGGGAGGAAGTGGTTTCAGATCTGGCAAATCTGAATCATCAATTAGATCTGGCTGAATGACTTTTGAATCTGGCTCTGTGTTGGTTGGCGGTGAATCACTCTGTGATATGCTAGTTATCAATTCCGAAGAAAGGTGAGTCAGATCGCAAAAGTAGTGCGGTAATTCGGCCAAAGTCGCGTCCGACTCGTCATCGATATTTCTTGACTGTCCTGAAGAAGATGGGACTGACAAATCCGAAAGGATTTATGTGTCATCAAGGTTATAGGTATTTGTGTGTTTAGATAGGTTTGGCAACATCTCGTAAACTGCATTGTACACTGTTTCTTCTTTTGATGAGGTGCTTTCACTCTGAATGTCCGAAAGTTGATCCCACAACCCAGCAGTGCTGATGAGATTGCGTTCTGATGTTTAGGAGTATTAAGCGCTGGATTCGGAGTCTCGTCTTTGCCACTTTGTTTGCTTCATCTCTAAATCGACCTCTCCGCATGGAGAGCGGAATTTCATCATTCCTGTACCGTAATCGAATACGGCTTTAGCGGTTCGTAAGAATGGTCTTCCCAGAATGATTTGGAATAGTGAAGTCCACTTTGTATTCTGTAGCCTCGATCAAGATGATTACATTTTTTACTTTTCCCTTAGGTCTCTTAGTGGATTTATCAGCAAATTGGAGTAGAGATAATGATTTCTTAATAGGACCTAACTCTAATCTGTAAAATAAGGATAAGGGGAGAAGATTGACAGAAGAACCATTATCGAGAAGTGTGCGTGTGAACGCAATGCCGCCAATGCGACTCTCCACATAATGAGCACCCAGATCTCTTTTCTTTCTTGGTAAATGTTGATTTCTAACACATTTGGTAGTGGCAACTGTCAAGATATGAGTCTCCACAAATTGACTTGGTTTCTTTGTACGAGTCCTGGTAGGAGTGCATTTCACTTTCAAGTACTTCTGAAATGTTGGATTGCTGGACACATATTGATCAAAGGGTACTTTGACTGTGATATTTTCCTGGCAGAATCGTTCCATTTCGGAGTCGTCTTAATGTTTTTCTTTGTTTTTCCTTTCTTAAGAGCATGGGGAAAGGAATGGAAGCATTTAAGACAAGAGATAGAGAACCCGAGTCATAAATAAGAGCATCTTTATTAGATTGGAGTTCTTATTACAATCATTGGTTTTCTGATAATAATCAAAATCATGTTGCTGAAAAGGTAACAAAGGTATTTTTGCAGCAACTAGAGGTGCAAGGTCCTCTGGAGACTCCATTGATGATTTTCCCTTCTCGCATGCTGGGATCTTGACATGTGTAGAATTCAGGTGCCCTTCTTCGTTCTCGGAAGCATCCTCCGGTTGATCTTCTGAGTCTTCATGATCTGATTCCCGTGCCTGGTCAGGTATGTCCATGGTCCTTCTGCTCCTAAGTGACATAGCATTGATATTGTCAAACGAAAGGATCTCATGTTCAGATGTGAAAAAACCTAAATAGTATACATGGCCATTGTGTTGGGAAGATTGAGATTTTTTCAAGCTATTAGGGTTAGCTTAAACTTGGGCGGGAATGGTTGTAGCAGGGGCTGTCTGTTCATCTTTCCAACGGGACATGCGATTAACATCAACTCCTAGATCGTGTAGTTCATTCCGGAAGCTACGAATTTCTTCGAGCATTTATCTCTGGATATCTATGGGTTCTTCTTGAGAGTTGGATGGTTGAGATGATTGTTTTGCGGTGTGACTTGGTGGAGCTTGATATTGCTGACGGTATTGCTGAGGCTGGTTCTGGTGGTTGTATGGTTGATGCTGCTGCTTCGGATGCTAGAATGATGCAGTGTTCTGAGTGTGCTGCGGAGTTGGTGGAAATGCAGCATTATAGAAAGTGGGCGGACGTTGGTAAGGTTGACGGTCCCCCATATTACCCTGTCGGGTAGTGTCCTGAGTGTACCAAATGTCGTTTACTTCGAACGTCAAAGGAGGGGCTTCTTCAACAGTCTTGGCTGGTGGAGGTAACTGCTGGGAAGGTTGGGCATAGGATTGATCCTGACCCCATGGTTATTGTTGTCCTGATCCTGGCTGCTCCTGGACATGGTATACACGATAGATCGGGACCGTTGGTGTAGTGGGTATCCCCATCTTGGATACCTTCTCAGTTAGCTCCTCCATTTGCTTCGGAAATTGGGAGATCCTATTGTCGATGTCGTTTATCCTCTTATGAATTTGATCCACAACTACCAATTTATCGACGATGATGTTCATTTCGGAGTCAAATCCTCTCCTATCTCTGCAACAGTTTGCTTTCCTCCTTTAACTTGAAATGTATTCAGGGAATCGGTGTATGCTCTACTAGTGATCTGTGAGCGGCTTGTCTCAGCCATCTGCTCTAATACTTTCCAGACGGTTTCAGCTCCTCGCAATGTGTAATTGCCTCCAAGAGGCCTCGTAATTAAGGCCAGAGTAGAGTGAATGAACTAAGATGTTGTTATCTTGGTCATGGTAGGGACATTTCTGTAGTAGATCTTTAAATCTATCCCAAGCATCACAGAGTGGTTCATTAGGCATCTGAGAGAAACTGGTGATACGGGTTCTCATCTGGTTAGTTCGACTCAAAGGGTAGAATTTATTCAAGAAGAGGTTTTGAACCTATCATAGATGTTCACAGTCACTCCTAAATTCTTCACCCAGTAATCTGCCTTCCCTTTCAAGGAGAAAGGTAGTGCAATGAGACGAATGTAGTCCTAGCTGACTTGTGGGTGCCTCAGATTAGAACATATCAGCTCCAACTCTCAAGAATTCATATGGTTCTTCAGTTGCATTACCATGGAATTGTGCTAATTGACTCAAAAAGAGTGCCTTCAGTTCATTGTGGATTTCTGGATGAGGTGGCTACAAGTAATTTCTAACTCTCTACTGTCCAGGATTGTATGCGGCTTCCATTGGTGGTTCTCCCTCAGCATTCAACTGCTCTAGTTGCTCTCTCAGTAAAAGCTGTTGCTGCTCAGACGCAGCTAATCTTGCAAAAATCATATGCATCGGATCTTCATTGGGTTCATCTTCATGATCTTTCTTGGAAGACATCTTGGGAGGCATCTTTTCCTTCTTCTTCTCTTCACCTTCAGAATGTGAGAAATCGGAGTTAATAGAATGGAAAGAATCAGAATCAGAGTTATCGAGGTGAGAGTCTTCCTCAATGTGATCAGGAGATAAAGAAAGAGTATGGGTTTGCCCTCCTTCTAGGGAGATGAAAGAATCATAGGAGGAGGATTCCCGAGAGAGGTGTCCTTGAACCTAAGGTGGTCCTGAGTAAGAGTGCCTCCGAACCTTTGAAACTGGAAAATTTGTGGCGATCAGAGAAGGGTTCGCTGAGTCCGAACGAAAATTACCACAATCTTCTATTCTCAATTTCAAGAGATCAACAAGAGGTTTACGGTTGATGATCTAGGCACAAGTGTGCGGTATTCGATGATTAACTAGTTTCTACGCACAAATCAAACACAATACAAAGCTTTATTTCACCAACACACTCAGTGAAGATCGTGAGGGTTCGGCCAGTTATCTTGTCAATTTTTAATTGGTGAGAATTCAAATCTTGCTAACCGTTTAAACGAGCGGTTAGGTGCATGTATTTCCCTACCGATTGTCCTGAATTCTTATGACTAGTTGCACCTACTTTCAGCCAGTATGGGAGTAAGTACGGACCATAAAACGGCTACCCGTGTTACTTGATGATGGAGCCTTACGCAATGTCCTCTAAACCACCCACTCTACTAAGGAAATCCGGACCGTTTACCGGCTACCCGTTAGATCCTCGCTGAGAAGTAGCTAATCGTTTTTGGTAGAATCAGTAGTCAATATGAAAATCCTGGCTTGACTCTATCCTAGTATGCGTCTCTCTCCTCATTGTAAGATAAAAGCATACAATGTTGGGGTTGCTGTCCCGCGAGAATTCTTGATTTGATGGGTTATTAAAACCAACTATATTTAGCAGTCCTAATTTTAGTTAGGCGATCACTAAAAAATTAAGTGAGCACAAATACACGTCTACCGTCCAGTCCCAATTTTCTTTTAAAATTATGTGATAAAATAAGAGGGAGAAATTCGAGAAAAGCCGATACACGCGAAAAACTATGATGTATATTAGTTAGATTATTTACAGTGAAAGATTATTCTAAATGAATGCAAGACGATGAAAAACCGCACCTACCAGAAAGTTCTATTAGTGGGGAAGAATTGAGTTGAATTTGGCTAAATTGAACGATCTAATGCGCGTCTCAATTAAAGTGAAGTGTGGCCTTAGATTATACGAGCACAATCAAAATTTAAAAATGCTTTAAGAGCCGTAAGTGTAGGTCTATCTTAAGCACCACTCAAGTCAAGCCCCACCCTCACCGGAGAGTGAAACAGGTCACGACACACCACAGAAATAGTTCAAGGTCTTTTTTACACACGCAAGAGTCTAAACGGACACCGCTATAAATGATCAATTAATTACAGAAATTAAAATTGCAGAAAATAAAATCCTAGACTCTACGCTCTCTCAAGACTCGACTCGATCTTAAATTAATTGCGACTTTTCGGAAGTCGATGAAGATGCTTCGGTTTCCAAAAACCGCACCACGTACGTCGGGTAACTCGCAAGAAAAATAAGAGAGAGTGTGTGTGTAAGAAAGTGACCCAAAAAACAATAAAATAAACAAGAAAATAAATGCTGAAAATAAATGCAGGAAAAAAATGGAATTTATAGTAGAAAATTCGGGGGTCAGACTATCCGAATGCAGAAAACCGAATAAAAAATTTTAGACAAAAAATACTAAGTTGTTTGCTTCCCCAGCAATGGCGCCATCTGATGAATCGTGAAATTGCGTTAGTTAAAAAAATATGTCGTGTATTATCGTTCGCTTAAAAAATATGTTGTTTTGTTGTAGGAGGCAATCGACGTCGGTCAAGAAATAATCATAATTATTTAGTCAATTTTTATTCACGTGGTTTTATGTTTATTTTACTTGATCAAGTCCCAAGGTTGAACACAAGGAGTCAAAGGAACAACCTAGAATTATGTCTATCAAAGTTCGTCCACGGTTTTCGATGCGATCTTTTTTGTAATTTTTAATAAAATAAGGGATGCAAAGTGCGAGGTAGCACGTGCGTGGCACGTACGCTGGAGGCACGTGCGACGCACGTGCGTGGCTTTTTAATAAATTTTTTTATAAAATGAATAAATAAAAGCTCAAAAAATGGCTGACACGTGGCGCCTCCAGGAGCGGCCGCGTGTCAGCACCACAAAAATCAGAAAATAAAACTTTGAAAAATCCAAAATAAGTAGAAAACGACCTCAGATCAAAAATGTTTCTTCACAAAAATTGCTTGTCTCATTGAGATCTACAAATTTTATGAAGACATCAAAATCAAAATCGATCAATTGCACAAAGTGATATTTTTGAGGAACCCCATGTACATAGAATACCTAGATTTTTTAGTTTTATAGTTTTTTTTATCATTTTTAAACCAGAAAAAAATCTGTAAAAAAATATATAAAAATCAAAGATAAATATTTACATATTAATCTATTTTTTATTTTTATTAATTAAAAAAAGAAGAAATAAAATAAAACATGAAAAACACAACTTTTGTACAAACAATTAGTGAATATTTGGATTAAATTTGTTACTTTGATTTCAAGCTCGGTTTGAATTTGGATTTGTTACGCATTTTAATAAAAATTTTATCAAAGAATACAAACGAAAAAGAAGGGAACTAAAATAGATTAATTATGTACATAAAATATTAGGTTAAAATCTGCTAAAATACAAAATGTACAAAAGAGGCCCAAAACCCAACTTTCACATACGAGCTCCGATTCACTTGATCTTGGTCTTGTTTGGAAGGTAATTGAATGTACATTAGTTCAAAAGTGAGTAGGATTAAAACGGACACTGGATGGGGAAGATATGAGGATTTTAGTCCAGGAATCCTAGAACTAGGTTTTGGGCTTTTGGTCCACTTATTTGGGTTAGTGATTTTTTTATATTTTTTATTTATTCTTGCTAGTGAAATGTACACAGTGGAGGTAGTTTTGGGTCATTAGGTGTTATCATGAATTAATTAAAAATCGGGAAGTTAGACTATTTATAGGTCAATTTTGGCTGGGATTTTTGGCTTCTTATTTTATGCAGGAATGCGTGCTAAAATGCAATTCTTATTAAAGCATGTACGAATGCTAATTATGCAGAATAAATGTAGAAATGTTGATGATTTTCAGGAATTTGAGCTTAATTAATGAGATTTAGAGTGATGAATCTGAGATTCCTGAATCTGAGCCTATTAGAGAAACCTTTCCAGATGAGTCAAATTACCTTATTGACTCTCTTCTATGGTATACCAACATGGTGAACTACCTTGTCTCCAAGTAAGTTCCCTATGGTTGTACTAGGAGCAGTATAGACTGACTCAAGTCGGGTTTGAGGAAATACCATTAGGATGATCCATTTATTTTCTTTAAGGGATCGGATTATGTTTGGAGGAGGTGTATTTCTCAGGAGGAATACCAGAGTGTCCTCACGTATTGTCATTTACTTGAGGCCGAAGGATACCATTCAGGATAGAAAACCACTCACAAGGTGTTACAATGTAGTTTGTTTTGGTCGACCTTGTTTAGAGATACCACTGATTTTGTGAGATTATGCCCTGATTGCTAGAGGATGGGAGGGACTATTTGTTCTAGAGATGAAATGTCCATACAACATGTGATTTTTTATGATGTATTTGATACTTGGGGCATTGATTTTATGGGTCCTTTTCCTAATGGCTAAGGTTTTAAGTACATCTTGTTAGCGGTTGATTACTTGTCGAGATGGGTGGAGGCTATTCCAACCCGAGCAACAAACAATAAGACTGTCTGCAAGTTCATAAGGGATCATCTTATATCACAGTTTGGGGTGTCTGGAGTTTTGATATCTTATAGGGGTAGACATTTTGTGAATAGACAGATGAAATCATTAGCAAAGGACTATGGATTTAAGCATAGAGTAACTAGTCCTTACCACCCGCAATCAAACGACATGGCAGAGGTTTCACATAGGGAGGTGAAGAGCATTCTTCAAAAGTTAGTCTGTCCTGATAGGAAGAACTAGTCTCAGTTGTTAGACCAAGTTATGTGGACTTATAGAACGACCTATAAGATACCTCTTGGCACTTCACCTTTTAGGATGATTTACGACAAGTCATGTCATTTGCTCATGAGTTAGTTCACAAATTTGAAGGGGCAATAAAGAAGATAAACTGGAGCTGTCAATTAGGGAAGTTGTGTAGAGACCTTGACCTAAATGACTTAGTGGAAATCCACAATTGAGTATATGACAACATCATGATCTATAAGGACAAAGTTAAGAAGTAGCACGATGCACATATTAGATGCAAAACCTTTGTCCCATGACAAAAGGTATGGTTGTTTAATGCAAAGTTAAAGATTTTCTATGGTAAACTTAAATGAAAGTGGGCGGGTCCTTACATGGTAAAGGAAGTGCATGAGAATGGTAGTGTAGAGATTTCAGAGCTTTCAGAAAATGCATCTTCCTTTTTGGTTAATGGACAGTTACTTAAGCATTTTGTAGAATCCAAGGAAAGGTTAACTCCTGTTGAGATGATTGACATCATGCTTAATGATTCAGTTTCAGATTTCTCTGAAAAAACATGATTTATCAGTACAGATTCACATCACAAGATTCAACATCATCATATTCTTATTCTTTCTGGCATCATTATTTATATTTACTTTGACTCTTATTCTTTTCCCTACCTACATTTAGGTTATTTTCAGCCTAAGTATAAGGAAATCATCTCTACATTCCTCATTGTTTATTCTTTTTTCTGTTCTTCGATCTCTTATTTGTGTTTACTTATTATTCTTTAATTAGGTTTTTCAAAACCTAAGTATAGGAGAGACCATCCATATATTATTTATTCTGACTTATTTTTTTCTCATTTCCACACTTGTATTATTTTGGTCATACGTTCTGCATTCTTTTGTACTTAGTTGAGCTATGTCTTTTTATCACTTTGTGCTATGAGGACATAGCAAAAGCTAAGTAAAGGGGGTCTACCGTATATATTACACATATACTTTAGCCATAGATCATATTTTATTTTTTTTAAATTATTGGGACGACAGGTATCGTATTATATTTTTGGAACTGATGTTTGTACAAAATATTTTGAAAATGATTTGAGAATTATATACATATTTTACATGATTTTCAAATATTTTATGTGGTTTGTAAAAATACAGATTGATATGTTTTGGAAAATCATTTATAAAATATTGTGAAAGCCTATATCTATGTGACAATGTCAAAAGTTTTCAATTTTTTTCAAAAGCTAAGGGTGTGTGGGAATTAACATAATTCCTGTAAATAATTCCTAATTAAATAAAAAATCATTAATTCTGTTGTGCCTCTTCAGTTTCCTTTAGTGCTTTAGGTTTCTAAGAGGTTGTGACAATTCATTGAACTGCTTGTTCTTTTTCTTTATAAGGTTGTCTTGCCTTTGAGTTTTACAGAGTCCAACATGGAGGAAAATCTGAATTTCAACTCCATATTTTGGAAGATCAAGTTGATAAAAAAGTTTACTGAAAAAGAGTGATGCTAATTGAGGAAGATGATTTATTAGTAGAAGGATTAAACGTGGAGATTCCAACACCATTTCTTGAGGATGTTCAGTTTATGTATTATCACATTTCTTGTAAGTTGGGTCATCCTTATGTGTCTAGTTTTTCTCTTCTAAGGAAAATCCAAAAGTTTGTTGCAAGATTTCAAGGTTTGATTCGTCTTTCCATGATCGTGAAGAATTTTGAGGCTTCCCATGTAGATAGAGATATCACTTTTGAGGAAGAATGGCAACATCTTAGAAGGTTGAAATTCCAAGTTGATAAGATCTTTCTTATTCAGATTCCGAAGTATTCTCTATTAGAAGGAAGTAGTTGAAACATAAGGCGACCTATGATTTTAAACCTCGAAGATCCAATCTTGATTTTTAAGGAGCCGGAGTTTGTAGAGTTGTGTTGGGTATCCAAGTGTGTTCTTCGTATTGTCTCTGTGTTGTTTTGTCAAGGTTACCCATTCTGTTGTCTTTGTCTTAATAAAGCTAATAAGTCCTTAATTCTTTCGTAAATAACTAACTTGCTAACTTATTAATCGATGCCTCTCCATGACATTTTCATATTTCACTCAAGGCTTGAGATGATCTTTAACACTAGGTTTAAGGAGTCCTTAGACTTGAAGTTCTCATGTCTTAATCATTAGGGTCTTGGACTTAAAAATTTGAACTTCCCTAGTTAGAAGATATGTATGCTATATTGAATGTTTAATCTCCCTTAAAGAATTTGATTATCACTCACCTGCAAGATTGTATTCATGATCGAGATGAGTCGAGGTATCACTTGAGGGACTGGGATTAGAGGCTTGAATTTGAACTTGATCTTTATGATGCTCAAGGATGGGATAAATTTAATGACGTCTTCATGAAACCTGAATGTCGCCAACTTAGCCAGTATGGGACATAGTTCTCATGTTATCTCTTGACTTTGACCTAAAGTGCCAGGGTGTGAAGAAATGAGAATTAATAAGTTGATCAATGTGCGCCAATCCTTGGTAAACACAGTGGAGCTAGCCAAAAAGAATGGAAGTTCCCTCACATAAAAATGATAAAAAAATGAAAAGAAAAGAAAAAGCTCATCACGTTACAAAGTTACATCTTATGAGCTTATATTCAATGTGAGCGCTCCCAACCTTTAAGTGTCCACTTGGACCGAATCATTAGGCTTTTATGAGTCAGGCTAGTACCTCAAAAAGGGCTCTGCATCATTAGTGATACAGGTCTGTGTACAAGTATATTAGATACTTAAAGAAGACGTGCCTCAGTGTATTCCCAGGAAAACAAGTACAAACGACCTAAATTTCTCTCTAACGAACACACTAATTGACAATATAAAAATGAAAATTGTATTAAGTATTGGCACTTGAGAGAATCATGTTCCAATGAGAGGAAGAGAGAATAATTACACAATCTTATATCCTCCATAATCTAGCTGTATCTATACCTTTGAAGTCTGATGAACTAAAGAGACGGTGGGTTGAGGTACGACTATATTTATTCCCTAGAGTTAAGGGTTGGGTCCTTAGGAGAGCTTCTGAGATTGAAACCTTTGGTGAAATCTTGACTCCACTCTTGTGAATGCAATCAACACTAAGTCATACTTCTTATATGTGTGTGTGTGTCTATTGTGAGTCTGGCAATTGGAGAAGTTGAATTCCTTTTGATTAACACTTGGATCAACTTAGAGTCTTAGGAGTTCTAAAACTTAGCGTTCTAGGTCAAATCAAGCTTTGAATACTTACATGCACATGTCAGGGATCTCACTGATTAATCTAAATTTCTAATTAATTGTTTATTTATTAGCTCGAGGACGAGCTTAGATTAATTATAGGGGGTGATAAATCCCGGATTTATTAACATAATTGGAACAATTACCTCTTTATTTAAGTAAATTAATAATATTCATTGACAATTAACTTTAATTAATAATTTGTGCGTTGTAAATAATTGACCCTAATTAATACATATATAATATAACTTTATTATTGTGCTTTTATTTTATGTATTTACTTCTCATTAAAAATCAAATAAAAATAGTATAATACTGTAAATAAATTAATATAAAATTATATCAAAATACAAATAATAAGCAAAAGAAAAATAAAAGAAAATTGTTTTATATTATTTCAATTAGTGTTTATTTTATCTATGTACAAATGACCTATGTTCTATTTGATTTCTACATGAAAGTTGTAGATCTCATATAGATTTACAACTTTGATGTTTGGCATTTTTTCTAATTCATCCCTAATTATTTGTTTTCCCATTTTCTTTGATTTACCCTTTTCCTTAATATCCATTGGGCCATGTGGTGCAATCTGCGTGCACCACGTGGCTAGACCTTATTTTCAACTCCGCCTTCAATATCGGCCGTTTGATCCTTAATCAAACTCAATCCCCATCGTCTGTTGGTGCTTTTTTCCTCAGCCATTTGATCTGAGATCTAGATCAGACCTCAACCACTAGACTCTGCCTTAAGGATGACCGTCTGATCTTGATCAGACGATTGAGCCTTCATTCCCAACCTTCAGTTGACTGCCTCTCCTTACGTGAACTGTTGAACCATCCATCTTTACCTAATTTCTCCAATCAACCCATACACCTTGTACCATCAAAAACAACACCAAACTTTTCATCGCTCAACTGCCTTTCACGATGACATTTGATCTAACCCTAACCCTAACTTCCCTAATCGGCGGCGGTGGTTGAAACCACCACCTCAGTTCGCCAACCACCAAACCACCACCACATCAAAACTCCTCCTACGCCTCCACCAACTTCCATCCGCCATTTTGCAAGTGGTTCCTCCCAACATACTCTTCCTCTAGGTGACAGTTAGGTCTTGAGTTTGAGTGCGAAGATGGAGGGTATCCACCGATGAGATCCTCGGCCATAGCAACCATGTTCAACCACTTCCTTGGTTGATTGAGCTTCGTCTCTTAGCCGGAGACGTCAAGCGACAACGGGAGCATCCCTACTCCATTTCAGGGACCGCAAGATTCTTCAAATCCATCTACCAGATTTCATACACTTCCAAGTAAGTTGATTCATTCTTGTTCTCGTTCATTGTTAGCCAGATTACCTATGGCACATTTCTTCGTCTAAATCTGATTTGAAATAATGGATATCTTCGCCTCTTATCACTGATTCACGCGTGTATATCCCTATTATGATTCCGTTTCTCCATAGTCATGTTCATCTTGATCCATTCCAGGCATTATATCAGCCTAGAACCTATTTAAGTCTCAATCCTCCATGTTCGAGAAGTCTTCCATTTTGCCCCATTATTTCCTCAAATCAATTGCTTGTGCTTTGGAATCTGCTACTAAGATTTGTAGGATCTAAGACTTCAATGGCTGGAAGTCAATGACCAGTTCTGTTCAAGCTTTTCTTCCTCGAGCATTAGATGTCGATTGAAGCACCTTCAGACCAACCATCTTCATCGCATCGTCGTCTTCGCCAAGACTTCAGCTTGGTGTTTGGCGCTTTGTAGCACATGAGGACCAGCAGAGGAGCACTACAACATTCGTTGGAGCCCCACCAGAACTCCACCGCAGGCGGAGGACTCTAAGAACATACGAGGAGTAGTATCCATTGATTTCCCCAAGCTGGGCGAGATCCGACTGTGATTATCAAGCCACGTTGGCTAATTGGAGCAACGTTTCATTCCTAAGGCTCGATCTTGGAGCCTGCCTCCGACCTTCTTGCGAACCACCATAAGTAGCCACGTGGACTGAGCCTCCATCCTCGAGCCTAGTCTGGTCACGTGTCTTGCGTACGTGATGGGTAAATTACATCAATCATCCTCAAGTTTCTTCTATTTGCAGATAAGTCCTCCCATATTATGAGATTTACAATTCAGCCCCTATGGTTTATTTTATTTGTGATTTAGTCCAATTGTCCTATTTTGTAAGAAAAAACTTGCCGTTTTTATTGTAAAAATGCCCATGGATTAAACATTGAATAACTTTTTATGTGTAAATTTAAACGAAGTGATTTTGATCTCATATGAAAGCTATTTTGATGCTCTATCTCTTATCATGATTCACTGTGAATTTTGATTTAAAAATCACGTTTTAGGTATTCCTCTTTATAAGAGCTTAATTAGATCTTAAAATAAAATTGCAAGAGGACTTTTTATGAGAAATTTAACTTGATTTGCACATTGAATCTTAGTGACTTTATTCTAATTATTTTTATCATTATAATTAAGTCATTAGGTGATTTAATTATTTGTGAATTAATAAAGTATCTTAGTGAGATTAAAAGATAATTTATTATTGAATGCTTTTGAGACTTAAATCATCTTTCACCTAATTCATGCTTTAATTATCATTAAGTAAATTCAGTAAGTTTTTGCTAGAAATTAAAGTCTTTTGTTGTGTGTCTATTCATATTGTAAATGTCATAATTGTATTATTTGTGCATTATTACTTTCATGTAAATTAGCTGCATAAAAATATGTTAAAAATCTATCCATTTTGTGTCCTGTGCATAGCTTACTAGTATCATCCTATAAATAGCTATATTAAATATTTGACACTTAAAAATTATTTACCAAATTTCTCGCGTGTCTGTGTTCGACCATGGACTTCCTAGGTTTATAAATTCAAGCCGAGAACCTCGTCACTGAGATTCTTCTCAATTCTGCATGATTTGCTAAGTGCCCATGTTACAACATATACAATTAAATCTATGCATTTAGCGATTCATGAATTACCTTGGGTGGAATTCACTTATAACACAACATTATCATGCTAGAATTGACATGGTTCCTTTCGAGCCCCCATATGGGTGAAGATTTACTACTCCTTTGTATAGGTGATGGAGATGTTTATCCCACCCATATCATTGAGGATACCACAAGAGCCATAGAAATGATTAGGAAGAAATTAGTGGTCGAGCAGAGCCATCAGAAGAATTAAGCCAATTAAATGTGTCGCTATCTTGAGTTTGAGGTTGGAGATTCCGTGTTTCCAAAAATATCTTTAAAGACGGATATTAAAAGATTCATTGTTAAAGTAAAGTTGAAATCATGGTTCTGTGACCTTTCAAAGATTTTAGCCAGTATCAGGAAGGTGGCATACCGAGTATCCCTTCTGTCGCATTTGTCAAGTGTGCATGATTTGTTCCACATGTCAAACTTACGAAAGTATATCTGACATCCTCAATACATGATCATTAATAAGGACATGGCAGTCGAACCAAACCTATATTCCCCTAAGATACTTGTGAAATTTTTAGACCGCGCAGTTAAGAAACTGTGACAAAATGACATCCCTTTGGTCAAGGTTTCATGGTAGAATTAGAATGTTGAAGAAGCCACATGGAAGCCCGAGGCGGATATACGACAGAAATACCCTTATTTTTTTTGAAGGCATGATTACGAAACCCTAGTTCAAATCTCCTCAAGATTTTTTATGATTTTGCTCTCTTTAATATTTTTATACCTTGATCATGTCTTTATTAAACTTATACGGTAGACTGTACATCTCAAGGATAATACTTCCTTTAAGATTTTTATAAATTAAAATCTCATTTTTCATTTTAAATTCTATAGCATTTTGACAATAAAAAATATAGGTGGCTACACCATTTTGTAGAGCTCGTCGAGTCCTTTCCAACGAGCCCAAGAACATCTCCTTTGCTATGGGAAAAGTTGGCCAGTTTATAGAGTATCCGAGATAGGAAAATGTGGATGAAATTCATGTGACTCTGAGGTATATGAAGTCCTCTCTAGGTACTGGATTGTTGTTTAGCAGAGGGACATCCCTTACCATCACAACATGTGCAGACACCGACAATGGAGGATGCCTAAGGACATGAAATTTACCTTCGGATTTGCGGAGTTCATAGGCGCTATTTGGTGTCATGGAAGAGCAAGAAGTAGACCCTTTTTATTAGATCTAGTGCTGAGTCAGGATACAGAGCCATTGTATAAGGGAGAATGAGATGATGTGGGACAGATCCATTCTAACCATGCATGTATTAAAAGGTGGCGATAAATCCATACCATCGAATTGCAATAGAATGCTCATGTTTTTTGCTGTCCCTTATGTTGGACGAATGACCCATCACTTTATGGAAGGTTTAGTTTTTTGTCGGTCAAACAAATAATCCTTATCTATCACATAATTTTAACGGATGGATACAAACTGTGAAACATGCCAACATTTCAATGCGGGAAATTCATTGAAAGGCACTAGTTTTTACATTGTCCATATATAGATACATTTACATAGATGTAAGGAGAACTTCATTCTTAGGGTCTGTTTAGTTGGTGGAAATTTTGGACAAATTTTGAGTTATCCCTATTTTTTTTACAAAAGTTTCCGTAGTTTTTTTTCACAAACCCTTTTTTTTTAACTGCAGGTCCCAACACCCGTCCATCTCTCGCTCTCCCGACCCCACAATCCTTCCCTTTCATTTGATACATTCAATCCACAATTTCTCCATTCTTTCTCTTTCTTTTCTTCAATCGAAACAAGGCACTATTATAATATGTCATCTTATCATATAAAGTTACGAAATAGTCATTATTTAATAAAATTATCAAATTCAAATAAAATCATAATCATGTCACAACAAATTCTCCTACCATTCAAACAGCAAAACGAACAAAAGAACTATCCACTAGATAACCCTTCCAAACAAGAGTTATCTTTCACGAGATAAACTCTGTAACCAACCAAATGACCACCTAATAAAATATTAAACACAAATAAAGACCTCCCCGTTTTGACAACCACCACCCCACCAACCACAGCTACCTTTCCCCCAACCTACCACCGATCCCGCCCGCCAGAAGACCCCATGGCATCAGCAAACCCACGCTCTTGGTTTCTTCCAAATAGGAGACTGGTCAGGAGTCCACGACACCAAACTCCCCACATAGCCTCCACTTACCGTCTTCTTCTTATGCTCTTTAAGTCCCGTTTAGAAAGCAAAAAAGATCACACCGGCAGCTTTCCTCCCTTCTTGCTACATACATAGTACGCCAAACAAGCAGCGAGCTCTAGATGGCACAGAACCACACAGTCCCCAAAGAAGTACGTTTAGCAGTCGAGTTGACTCCCTGAATGCATGCAGATGTGTTACCGTCATCTGTGGCTTTGCAGGAGGAGGTTGTGCTTTCAGAGGAGAAGGGCCACGTGAGGGTCCTCACCCTCAACCGTCCACGACAGTTGAACTGCATCTCCTCTAAAGTGGTATCTGCACGGGACTCGCTCAATCATGGATGCATTGGAGAATCTGCAATTTTTCTTTCATCTCAAAGTGTTTGTGTATCTGTGTGCTGCTTTTTGTTGGTTAGGTTTCCCTGCTTGCGGAGTTCCTGGAAAGATGGGAGAGAGATAGTGATGCGCAGCTCGTCCTAATCAAGGTTGATTGCTCCTTTTCTTTGTTCTTTCTCTCTGAGATCGGATTTGAAACCTTGGTTTGTTGCCTTCATATGATTCGATGTTAGGGTTAGTAATTGTACATAGTCGACTAATTGATTGGTTGTTTGAATCTGTGGAGGACTTTAGTATGCGCAGGTGATCTATGCTACATTTTCTCTAATGGAAGAACGGCGCGTGTGACATATAATATATTTAGATCCCGGCTAAAAACTATAGGTTGAGAAATATTCGTCTAGGGGGTATATTTCTAAACATATTGGTCATATACGGTTGCCAATATTTTTTTTTGTTATGTACCGTAGGTAAGCCGCCTCTTCAAGAGGCGGCTTTGTCCTTAAAGTTTTCATGTGTTACATACAAGTGAAAGCCGCCTCTTGAAGATGCGGCTTTGGCTAAAACCAAAGTCGCCTTTTCAAGAGGCGGCTTTTCCCTTGAAGTTTTTGTGGCATATTCCAGTGAAAGCCGCTTCTTGAAGAGGCGGCTTTAGCTAAAATCAAAGCCGCCTCTTCAAGAGGCGGCTTACATACGGTACATAACAAAAAAAATATTACCGACCGTATAGAGCCAATATATTTCAAAACTTACCTCTCGGAGGAATTTTCCTCACTATAGGTTCAAGTCCAAATAGGTTCTGGACAATATTGGGGATCAAACTGCTGAGAGCAAACATAGTGATCCCACTGATGTAGAAAAACAAAGGAGTGCAACACACGCAAAACCCTAGGAGAAGGCGTTCTTTCGAGTCCCACATCTTGCCTTAAAGCGTGTCCATGCACACAAACATATATATGTACATGTGCACACGTGTAGGATGTATTCATAATCGGATCCGTAATTATATTTTAATTGTCACCTTGATCTATTCAGAAAAATGTGTCAACCCCGAAAGGGCCATGGTTGTTTAAACGGTAGTCCACACACAATGGAGTCTAAGGTTAGTTTTGCTCACTTGTACTATGATTTAGAGCTAGGTTAGTATACTTCGTCTTGTAGTTTCCAAGACTGCGGCTGTACGAAGTGCATATGTAGCTGTATATGGCTATGTCATAGGTTGGGTGCACCACTTTCTCTAAATGGAACATTATGCTGTCTTAGGCCACATATTCGGTCTGCATAGTTGCATACTTCATATATTCGGTCCACATTCTAGATAAACACTTAGACTTTAACATTTACCCATCTTGAAAACTTATTTGTTGTTACTAGTAAATTGTATGACTTATATTTTTGGATTAATGTTTATTGTGGAGAAGAGAAACAAATGAGGTGTTTATTCCATAAGACTAGGATCTCTTATATATAGAGAAAACTCTAGAGAGTACAAGAGGAAAAAAATATATAGATACCCTCGAAGGGTTAAGGGTTACGGAACCCGAATGGTTATGAACATAAATGTAAATATAATAGCTCTAACACCCCCCTCAAGTTGGAGCATATCTGTCGATCATGCTCAACTTGGATACTAAGTACATGAGGTGCTTCCTTGGACGAACCTTTGTGAGGATGTCTGCAAGTTGAAGTTCAGTGGAGATGTTGGAGTGCTGATTCGTCCTCCGTGTATTGCATCATGAATGAAATGACAATCAACTTCAATGTGTTTTGTATGCTCATGGAAAATTGGATTGATGGCGATGTACATGGCAGACTTGTTGTCGCAGTATAAGGGTACATGAGTGGCGACTGACATACCAAGTTCTGTTAGGAAAGAGACAAGCCATGTGATCTCACAGGTGGTCTGAGCCATTGCCTTGTATTCTGCTTTCACACTGGATCTAGAGACCACTGTCTACTTCTTGCTTCGTCAAGTGACAAGGTTGTCCCCAACAAACATGGTGTATCCTGTAGTGGATCGGCTATCCTCAGGAGAGCTAGCACAATCATAATCTGTATAGGCGGATATATTAATGTGCCCATTCACCCCATAGAAGAGTCCACATCCGGGAGATTCCTTCAAATATCGAAGGATCAACAGAGCATCTTGTCAGTAACTGTAAAGAGGCTTCTCCATATATTGGATGGCTCTGCTCACAACATATGATATATCTGGCCTAGTAACAATGAGATAAAATAATTTTCCCGCTAAGCTTCTGTACCGTGTTGCATCCTCAAAAGTTGGATCAGTAAATGCTAAATGTTTACTCACTTCTGCAGGGATGTAAGATGGCTTGCATCCAAATAGTCCTGCCTCAGTCAGAATATCGAGGCAATACTCTATGAAAGATATAGTCATTTTGTAGTGTGTATTACCTTGATGCTAAGAAAATAACGAAATTGGCCGATGTCTTTCGTGACAAAGACATTCTGGAGTAAGGTCTTGGTCTCCTGAATACAATCTACATCATCTCCTATCTATGACAACCATATCATCAACATAGATAGTAAGAATGGCGTGCTAGTAGACCGTCATCTATCGAAGACAGAGTAGTCAGATGTTGTCCTCTGAGTATGTTGATCTCCGTAGTGAGCATGCCAAACCATGTCCTGGGGCTCTGCTTCAGGCCATAATGGCATTGCGTAGTCGACATACATGCTTCCCCTAAATTACATACCTTAATGGTTGCATCATATAGACCTCCTCCTCAAGGTTACCATAAAGAAATGCGTTCTTCAATTATGCTGGTAAATTGGCTAAGCCTTGTTGGAAGCAATAGAGAGAATGGTACATATCGACCCCATTCTGACAACGAGCGAGGTCTCAAAATAATCAACCCCAAAGGTTTATGTGGAACTTTTGGCAACAAGTCTGGCTTTCAACTTCTCAATAGAATCAATATGCGACTGTTTAGTCGTGAAGGCCCATAGCCACAGAGTGAACTCCTGGGGGGCACGACACAAGATCCCACGTGCCCGGGGTGATAAGTGCATCTATCTCCTCATCCATAGTCTATCGTCAACCATGATCCTGCATTACACTGAAATGATCTTTTGGAACAAAAATAGCATTTACAGCATATGCAAATCTCTTGTCACAGCTAGATAAACCGTCCATAGACGTAAAATGTGACATGGGGTGATACGTATATTGCCTTTTTTGCTTGCATAGAGCTATAGGAAGCTCCTCAAGTACATCCGGGACAACATTGGTAGGAGCACTCGAAGTGGTTATATCATACCGCATGAAAGGGACATGCAAAGGTACACATACTCGTATAGAAGGTATAGAGGTACACTGACGAGTATAGACGATTGGTGGAGGAGGGAGGTACAGAGGAATGCCACTCACAGTTTATGTGAAATAACTTGTCTGTTCTAAAAAGGTGACATCAACAGAACATAGTATTGGCGCCCAATATGATCATAACAACGATAGCTTTTCTAGGTATGAGAGTATCCAATAAAGATGCATTTGATGGAACGAGAGGATAATTTGTCAGCTACATGAAAGTTCTGAATAAAGGTAACACAACCAAAAATTCGCAGAGGTATGAGAAAAGAAGACTCAGTAGGACAAAGTAAAGAAAATGAAATTCCCACTCCGAGAACAGGCGAAGGAATAATGTTGATGAGATAAACTGCAGTAAGGATAACCTCCCCACAATAGTGTTTAGGAATACTCATTTGACTAACAAGAGATCTGGTAACACTTTGCAAGTGTCGGAGTTTCCTCTCAGCTATACTATTCTATTGTGAGGTATATGGATATGATGTTTGGTAAACAGTTCCCTTGAACGCAAGAGGTCAAGTCCCATTGGGTTAACTCATGCGCATTGTCAGTACGAATGTTCTTAAGCTAGAAAAGAAAGTTTTAACATATTGAAAGAAATTTCCGATAATTTGATTAATCTCCGAACTCTCCTTTATTATATATACCCAAGATCAACTATAAGCATCAACAAAAACTATAAAATAGCGATGACCACTTAATGTGCGGACTGGACAAGGTTCCTAAACATCACAATGAATAAGATGAAAAATTATAATACTACGAGACTCAATACGGATCGGAAATGAAGCTCGATAGTGTTTCCCAAACTCACACACCTTGCACTCAAAGAGCTTTAGAGTAGAGAGTTCATGAAACATCATGGAGATGGCCTTGACAGAGGGATACCCAAGGCACAAATACCATAGGAGCGAGTCTTCGGAGATGGACGCAACACCAACAAACTTGGAGTCCGAGGGTATGTCAAGATAATATAGGCCGTTTTTTTCATGACCTCCACCAAAAATCTGTCTCATCTGGATGTCTTGAAAATAGCAACAAGACTCATCAAATATCACACGACAATGAAGCTCAACCCAAAGCTTGTGAACTGACAACAAACTAAGAGGAAAATCAGGAGCACAACGAACCCCAGAAAGTTGGAGCTTGGAAGAGAATTCTATAGCTCCTACAGTAGTAATCGGTGATTGAGTCCTATTGGCGACTTGAACTGACTTCATGGAGGTAGATAGTATGGAGGAGGTGAGCAGACTACCTTCTCCAATTAGATGAGTAGAGGCACCATAATCAATAATCCAAGCCGGAGTAGGAGTGACAACAGAGTTGGCTACTGTACCCGAAGGAGTAACCAGACCAACAATGGTAGTGTTACTAGTGGTAGTAGGTCCTGGAGTCTGAAGGATTTGCATCAGGCAGGAGTAATCTGCGTCATTAAGATGAACAATCTTGCCACTGGAGGTTGCTGCAGGCGATGCCTCTTCCACATCATATGCATCCTCATAGGTATTATTGGTGTGAGAAGAAGGTACACCAAACTTCTTCCAGCATCGTTCAATTGTGTGGTTTCACCAACCACAGTAAGTGCATGGGGCAGTAGAATCTCGCCCACGGCCACAGCCAAAGTCACAACCTCATCCAGATTCTTGTCTACGGTCATGACTTGGATCACGATTGCATCCTCCTTGAAAGCTGTATCTGCCTCCTCGCCCAGATGAAGCGATGTGTGCAAAATTCTTTATTACAAAGATAAGACGAGAGGTCGGGTAACAAATGTCTCGAGTTCCCCAAGTCAGCCAAAGATGGCCTTCATCGTTGGCAATGTCTGATATAAGAAATTACTCCTTTGCTTCTTGGTATCTAAAATGCGGGCCATCAAGAAAGGTGTATACCTGCTAGTCAGAACGCTCTTGTATCTGTTTGGTGCAACATGAGGGCTGGAATATTGCAAGCTCCTCATACAGG
Organism: Ottelia alismoides; assembly: GCA_037367405.1. NCBI lineage: Eukaryota > Viridiplantae > Streptophyta > Magnoliopsida > Alismatales > Hydrocharitaceae > Ottelia > Ottelia alismoides. The sequence continues at coordinate 21,510 of JAZKJV010008142.1, read as the reverse complement.
CTGGAGAGATTCTTGTAGTACTCTATGGAGGGTGGAATCACCCCGAGATGCTGATCAGATTCACCTGTAAATGTCTGCAAGGCGTGACTTCGGCTTCTTCTGGGCATATGCTTACTCGAGATCCTCCCACATTTCTTTGGTCATTTTTTTGTAAAGGAGATTTGAGGCAATGCGAGCCTCAACACTATTGGCCATCTAATTGATAACCAAGTAGTTGTTTGTCTGCCAGTTGCCATACTCTTTGTCTGAGTTTGATAGTAGTGCCTTATGCCATAACATTCGAGGTCAAATGCTTTGTCTCGATAGGAAAAGATGCCATGGTGGTCTTAGAAAATAAAGGAGATCTTGTGCTTGACTTAAGGATGCATACAAGGGTTGAGAAGTGCCCTAGAACTCACTTTTGAACGCGATAGTGATATGAAAAATTGTATTCACATCAGATCAGGGGTTTTTAGGACTAGTCTGACACCAAAGATGGTATCTAGGGGACTGTGCACAACAAGTTAGAAGTCCAGGAGGATTGGTAGATGATATTGACGGCGTAGGAGGTACGACCGGAGATGCTGGAGCTTCGGACGATGCTTTAGGTGTCACTGGAGGTGGTGGTTGGTGCTGCTAGGGGCTCGGAGTGCCTTGCGGGGGACCCTTGATGAGAGAAGGGTCCACACAAGGAGAGAGGGTTGGTGGTGGCGGCGTGTTTTTAGTATTAGGCTTTGGTCTAGGACTGTCGCTCTGATACTGTTAGAGTATATACTATATACGCCATATGTGGTAGATGGGTAATTTACCACATCCAGTGTTTAGTCCCACATCTACCAGTGGTGGAACTTGGAGGGTCTGTGGAGGTTATATAAGAAGCCCTAGACCTCCTGTATCAGATGAGAAAGTGCAATGAACACATCAACCCTTTGAGACATTCTCCCGTAGTCTCATCCCGCTCCTTAGGGAGTAGGGTTACACGTAAAATCCTGGTGTTCTTCCTTGTTTATTAATTTATCTATGATTACGCTTCCGCATTACAAGTTTTCTAACATGGTATCAGTGGGGGTTCGATTTTCGAGGATTTGTGTTCTTTGTTTTGTTCGAGATTCGAGATTCAATTCTAGGATTTCTATTGAAACTCTAAGTATGTTCTTGAAGATTTGTTGATGATTATTATGTTTGGATTTGTTCAAATATATGTTTTTAGGGTTTTGTTGAAACCTAATTCTGTTGGGTTCCATGTTCTGAAGATCAGAGCAGCCACCGTCCACCAACACTGATCTTAACTCTCTGTTTGGGTTTCTGGAAATCCTAATTCAAGAACACAGTTCCACATTTCCACATCAGGCCTCGTGCTCGAGAGCAACCCTCTTTGGCAACAGTCCCAATCAGAGCCCAACGATCTTCCTCCAGGCGACATCCCTAGCCGTAACTGGTAGGCAGAGCTCTAGTTCGAAGAAGACTCGTAGACAACAACAAACTCCATCAGCGACACCACCCCCTTCACCTTCTCGCAGTTCTCTATCAGGTGGTGACGAGCGACGAACCCCAGGCAACTCCAGCGGCGACGATGCCCCCCCCTCCCCCCATGGCAACCATCCCGGGCGACGACACGATCATGCCGCCTCCCCGATTCTAGTGGCGACACAGTCCCTCCATGTGGTAATCAGCAACACTCCCCAGTTTCACACACCTTCCTCCTCTCTCGGATCCCGTGCAAGTGATGCAAGATGCCCTCGAAGTTCTCCAAGCAGCCCCTCCATCGCCTCTCATCTCCTCTCCTTGCACGATCGACTGCACAATCATCTCGAGAAGATCTCCCTAGTGGTGGTATCCATGCGCGAAGCTTCCTCTTTGGCAGCGGCTGCGCAGCTATGGGTTTCCCCATGGGAACCCTAGTTGTGTATCAATGCAGCAAAGAAGACCCGATACCCCTTTTTAGAAGGATGATGTACCTGCATTTAAAAGAATATGAGTACAAGCCCAATTCTATTATTTGGTCCAAATTTTAAAAAAATATTTTTGAGAAAATGCACGTAGAAAAGAAAAGTCGTACGTAGAGAAAAAAAGGGGGTGGGGGATAAGAAAAGCCGAGAAAAAAATGATGAACAACTTATTTGAAGAATGGAGAGACGATTATTATAAAAAATTGGAATAGCTGAAAAAATGGTTTAAAAAATTGGGAAGAAAAATCGAGAATTTTTTTTGAGATCGGCTTATATTGTGTTTTGTTTCCCCATTTTCTTGTCTTCTCCCAACTTTCTCGATGTCATTGTTTTCCAACAAGTGTGGGAGAAAGGGGGAGCATTGTGCAGAGTTACATGTCGGGTTCAAATTTCAGATTTTTCAGATTCCAGACCAGCCAGATTTTCAGATTCCGCAGTTCAGTTTCGGACTATGCGGATTGGTTCATAGTCCAACTTTGAGCCACTCCATATTTGAGTGACCCAATTTCTTCGAGTTCATCAGAGCATGAAAGGCCGTATCGGCGATATATCGTCGATATATCGATATCGAAATGAGACCGATATGGGTACCGATATGGCGATATTTCCTCCTTTTCAGGCATTTCCTTCACAAAAGAGCATCGATATGGACGATATTTCGGCGATATATCGTCGAAATATCGAATCGACACGATATCAAAATCGATATGGCCTTTCATGCTCTAGAGAGAGACTACTTTTCAGACGCACATGCGTGCGATCATTTTTGTGTGGTCCCCATCTTTTGTTTTTGGTCTCAAAATTTTCATGTGATCCATAGGGACTTCAGAGTAGAAATCACATTCCTTATGTCACGTGGGATAGTGTTTTCATGTGGTTTCATAGGGACTCCAGAGTAGAGATCCAATTCTCTGAGCCGGTAAGGGAGAGGCCCAGTTCTCCGATGAGGAGACTTTTCAGACTCCATTCTCAAGCGACCGTAGACTCCGATGAGGATGTCTCCACGGCTTTTTTGGTTAGATCCTTCAGAGATGGAGCAGTTGTCCACATGATAGTGGCGGGTCAGAGTACTCCGATGAGGAGACTCATTCAGTTTTGATGACGCTGATAGGCGCAGTTCAGTGCACACGTTCTCCGACGAGGAGACCCAGTTTTACTCACACTCCTGTTTGTTGCTCCTCACTTGCACGACATGAGAAGCAACGTCCTCGACAACAGTTGATAGTTGTGTTTGCGTTGAGTTGATATTTTCTGTAGTGTCTTGTATTGTGAGTTTGAGTGATTTCTTTCTTGTATTATGAGTTGGAATATATGCGTCATATGTGGTAGATGGGACATCCAATGTTTAGTCCGACATCTACCCAGTGGTGGGACTTGGAGGGTATGTGGAGGCTATATAAGAAGCCCTATACCTCTTGTATCCGATGAGAAAATGCAATGAACACATCTGCCCTTTGAGGCGTTCTCCGTGGTTTCATTCTGCTCCTTAAGGATAGGATTCCACGTAAAATCCCGATGTTCTTCCTTGTTTATTCATTTATCTCTTATTACTCTTCCGCATTACAAATTTTGTAACAGATACCATGTGAAGAAGAGAAACGAACGAGATGTTTATCCATAGGAATATGGTCTCTTATATAAAGAGAAAATCCTAGAGAGTACAAGAGGAAAAATACATAAATACCCTGAAGAGTTAAGGGTTATGGAACCCGAAAGGTTAGAGACAGAAATCTAAATATAATAACTCTAACACTTATATAAAAACAATGATTACATGATTTTATTATAGAAAATGTTTTAAATCTTATTATTGAATCTTAGAAAATTCTACTATTCTAAAAAAATGAGCATTAAAAAAATACCATTTATTTTAATTTAAACATCTAAAACCACACAAAAATGCATATTCCTCTCATACTCACAATGTAGTGACCTATTTAAATTTGCATACCGCATTCCTACTTGCTTTTCAAACACTCTACCTGGCCGTTATTTAAATATTTCTTGGTTTCCCATGCTTCCTTTTCAGGGAAATGGACGCGCCTTCTCTGCTGGGGGGGATTTGAAGATGTTCTATGATGCCAGAGCAGGTAACATCTAGTAACTAAATAGAAAGATAATTCCTCCACTTGAAGGTGGGGATTGGTGTTTGAAATTATTTGCAATTCTAAGTATTGCACCTAAAATTTGCAGTACCAGACTCTGTTCTTGAAGTTGTGTATAGGATGTATTGGCTGTGTTACCATATGCACACATACCAGAAAACTCGGGTATCAAACTACATTTCCTATATGTTTCATCTTTTATGATGTTTGGATGATCACTACACCACCATTAAGATGATGCTCTATCGACACACATTCCTTACTAGGTGGCACTTGTCAATGGCATTGTCATGGGTGGTGGTGCTGCTATTTCTGTTCCATGCAAATTCTCTGTTGTCACTGAGAAGACGGTTAGTTCCCCTGAAATTTGTTGTACCCTCAATAACTCGTAGCCTCAGAATTGTTAAATTTCCGGTTTGTAAAAATAAAGGGGGGAGTTGCTAGTATTGGATATAATGGAAATGTCAGAAACATCCAGTTAACAGATTTCTTACTGCTTCCGATTCCCAACTTGTACAGATCTTTGCATTACCTGAAGCAAGTGTAGGACTTCACACAGATTGCAGCTTCTCCTACATTCTTTCACGCCTTCCTGGATATTTAGGTAAGTTCATATGGGGTGCAGAGAGGTTGGAAATAAAAAGAGAAACAAGAAAAGAATGATTTTTTATTATAAAAAAAATAAGCAATCAAGAAATATGTTTTCTTTCAGATTGCAATTGAACTTACTTAAATCTTGTTGATGGCTTTCTTGCATCATGTACTATTAAATCTTTTTAATGCTGACCCAAGGATATTGATTTTTCAGGGGAATATCTTGGCTTGACTGGAGCTAGATTGAATGGCAAGGAAATGATTGCAGCTGGTTTGGCAACTCATTTCGTTCCATCTGAGGTAAGAATATCAAAAAAACTTCCTTCATGTTCTTTCATGACTTTACGTGGGTCCTCGTATATGCCTAGATTCTCGTATGATTCCAAATCCTGTGGATTGCACTTAAATAACACCAACCGCATCTTTGACCAACTAGATACAGGAGACACACCACTTTCGATTTATAACATGCTTCACACTTGCTACTGGATTCACTGAACTTTTATAGTTGTTAAAATTCATCTAATAAGAAAGAGAGGTGTTGAGATATGCCTTGAAGCACCTACCCATTTGTGATCCAAACACATTCCGTAAACGGATCTTGGCCGACCTGATGGTATAGATTTTTGGATCCGATTAGGAGCCGTGTACCGATTACTCCTGTATATGTATGCATTATAGGAAGGCATGTGTTATGAGAGAATCTCATTCCGGGAGTGCCGCTGCCACCTCCTAGGGTTCTTGTATTTGTACTCATGTTTTCTCTCATGGTGGAACCTCTCTTTGCCCATATTTTTTTCAAGTTGAGTTTTTTCACATAAAATCGTGCATGTTCTCCATGGTTGATTGCTTGTGGTTGATTGCATATTTGGATCATCTTCAACAAGAGGTATCATCAAGTTAAGCTAAATTTGTCATCAAAATTTACCTTAGAGAATGACATTGTGGGTTTTGCATTCATTGCCAATAATTTGGGTTGGACTTACTCACAATATACTTGTGTTTGTTCTTAAGAGAATTAAAAATTTATGCATTATACACATAATAGGGAAAATCTTTAATCATTGGCATTTATTTGAAATATTACTTATTTTCCTTGGTTAATCTAATAATTATTTTGGAAAAAGGATATGATCCAATATACTATGAATGTTTTATGAGGTTTAACTGTATGTTTTATGCAGAAATTACCTCAACTGGAAAATCGGCTGCTGGAATTAGATTCTGGTGATGAGAATGTTGTCAAGGTAGCAATAGAAGAGTTCTCTTTGGAAGTTCAACCTGACGAAGAAAGTGTTTTAAACAAGTAACGACAATCAAATGAACGTTGGTTTGTGTTTATAACGTCTTAAAATATGTTGCTAATGCTGGGTCATTGCTATCTCAGGCTTTCAATCATCAACAAGTGTTTTTCAGCCAATTCCGTCCCGGAGATCATTAGTCTTTTTGTAAGCTTGCACTTGCCTCTTGTTTCATAATTTATTCCTAATTCCTAATTTAATGACCCGTACCTTTACTTTCTGTAATTGTTACATCAGGTTGGAAAAAACTTAGTTCATAGGTATTCCATTCTCGAAAGAAAACACACGCCACACCTTTTTTTATAAAGATATAAAAAGTGTAGGATGAATTGATCGGGAACCCTATAGGACATTATAAAACTCGAGTTAATTGGTGTGTCTTCTCCAAAACTCGTCACAATATCTCTCTTAGGACAGAATAAGCCTTCTCCAAATCAATAAAAATCATATGGATATTCTTCTTTTTAACTCTTTTTTTTGAACTCAAAAATGGGAGAGACACTCAGCGGTGTTCACCCCGGCAATTTATTAAAAGTAGGAAAGAAAAAGGGAAAGAAAACAACAAGAAGTGCTAAAGGTGCTGCCAAGAGCGCAGCAGACCCAAAGCTCCAGCACAAACATTCTCCACGTAGAACCTATGACCTGAGAACAACACACCATTTCTAGCTAGCCATATAGACCACACCAAAGCAAGGGGACGCAGAAGCTCCTCCTGCGGCCGTAGCCTGGCCGCCACCGTGCTTCTGAAGAAATCCACAGTGCCGGTCCGTCCCACCCAGACAAGGCCAGGATCGTTCCAGATGGGGGCCACAGAAGCGCAGTCGAAGAAGAGGTGATCCAAGGTCTCGATCCCAATCCCGCAAAGCAGACATCTATTAGAGATGGAGCCCAACAGACGAGCACAGCGGTCCCTGGTCAAAATCCTCATCCTCCTGAAGATCCAGAAGAAAAAGGCGATCCTCGCGGGCAGCCTCAATTCCCACAAAAAGTTGCAGTCACTAACCAGAACCGGTGAGAGTGAGGGAGGTGGTCTGCAGATCGCCGAGTAAGCCTTCTGCACTGTAAAAGATCCCCCACGCCAGATCTAGTGGTCCCGACCCGAGGAGACAACCGCAACCCTCTGCAGGGAATCCAGCAGCTGCAGGAAATCCTCCAGACACTGGTCAGAGAAGTTTGTACGGAAGGTCGGCATCCAGTTGCCGTCCACCCAGTAGGAGGCCACGTGGACGTCGGGATCCGATGCCAGAGCGAAAAGCCTAGGGAAGCGGCCGGAAAGCGCACCCTCATCCGTCCAGTCGTCCTTCCAGAACCTAAAAGAGCGTCCGTCTCCCAGAGCGGGCCTGAAGAGAGTTCGGAAGTTGGAAGAGAAAGACTGAAGAGCTCTCCAGAAGGGTTTAGATCTCCTTCCAGACGCAGTCGCCGACGCTACCCCTTCCAGCGCCGCCCCATCGACCCCGTAGATCCGCCGTAGGACACTGCAGCAAAGGTCGTCCCGATCACCCCAAATCCTGGCGACCCACTTCAGCAACAAAGCCTCGTTCAACTCGCCCAGGCGAAGAATCCCGAGCCCACCCTCAGACTTCCTCAGGGAAATATCCTCCCAACTAACCAGGTGCATCCCAGGACCATGTCCATTCTTGCCCCAAGGAACCGCTTCATGAGCCCCTCCATACGTCTCCTGATGCCAGCCGGCATAAGCCTCGTGGAAGAGTAGTACACCGGCATTGCGGAAAGCACTTAGAACTGCGGGGGCTCGGCGGGCGGGTTTCTTGTAGCGTGGAAGGGTTCCGCTTTCTTGCGCCAAGGGCCCGTAGATCCGCCGTAGGACACTGCAGCAAAGGTCGTCCCGATCACCCCAAATCCTGGCGACCCACTTCAGCAACAAAGCCTCGTTCAACTCGCCCAGGCGAAGAATCCCGAGCCCACCCTCAGACTTCCTCAGGGAAATATCCTCCCAACTAACCAGGTGCATCCCAGGACCATGTCCATTCTTGCCCCAAGGAACCGCTTCATGAGCCCCTCCATACGTCTCCTGATGCCAGCCGGCATAAGCCTCGTGGAAGAGTAGTACACCGGCATTGCGGAAAGCACTTAGAACTGCGGGGGCTCGGCGGGCGGGTTTCTTGTAGCGTGGAAGGGTTCCGCTTTCTTGCGCCATGGGGAGTTGCGGGGGATGCACGTTCTCTCGATCCTCCTTGAATGCCTCCGCTCGGGCACGCTGCTTGCCCTCTCCTGTGTCTACGGCCCCTGCCGGGCGGCTGAGCGTCAACAGCTTTGGGAGGAATTGAAGCTTGCCAGGGCGGCTTTCCCAGAAATCCCCTGGCTGGTGGGGGGTGATTTCAACATCACTCTTCTCTCGTCTGACAGGCTGAGGCTGCGGGGTAAGCAAGACCCAGGCTCTGACGCCTTTGTCGAGATTATTGATTCCCTGGGGTTGGAGGTGATGGATGCGGCAGGCACGAGATACACTTGACGCAGCAGCAACTCCAGATCGCGTCTGGACCGTTTCTTGGCGTCCTTGGAGGTCCATGAGTTGTTCCCGTTGGCTTTCGTGGCTGCTCGGCCACGTACTCGATTGGATCACACGCCCATCCTCTGGGACTTTGGCGATCCGTAGCCTCCTCGTGGTTTCTTCCGCTACGAGAAGGCTTGGCTGCTCGAGGTTTCCTTTCGGGGCCTCGTGGAGTCGCACTGGGCCTCGGTGGAGGTGTCCGATTCGGCAGCCTCGAGATTCGTCTAGAAGCTCTGCTCCTTGCGATCTAGATTGTGCGCTTTCAAGCGGGAGTCTCGGGAGATGCGCCGGACGACGAGGACGGAGGCTGAGGGCGTCGTCGACATGCTTGACACCTTGGAGGATGAGCGCCCCCTTCTGGGAGAAGAGTTGGCGCAACGTTTGGAGGCGCAAAAGCTGATCTTTGATGACGACAGAAAGAGAATCACCGAGTGGAGACAGAGCTCCAGACACAGATGGCTTATGGAGGGAGATGCGAACACTGATAGCAAGCGCGAGGCGGGGGGAAACTTCATCAGATCGATGCTCATCGAGGGAGAGATGGTGGAGGGCAACACAAACCTTGGGAGAGCTATAGCGGACCACTTCCACAGGTTTTCCGCTAGGGCTGTGGACCGGCGTTGGAGATGGACAGGAGAGGGGGTTGTGCGTCTTTCGGACACTCACGCTTCTCGTCTGACCCTGTTGGTAACTATGGAGGAGCTGAAATCGGTGGTTTGAAACCTAAACAGCGACGACGCGCCTGGCCCCGACGGCTTCCCTGTTTCCTTCTACAAGGATTTCTGGGACCTGGTGGGTCTGGAGGTGCTTGACGTGGTAACAGAATTCTGTCATGGCAATGCGGGCTTCGAGCGAGTGAACAAGGCGCTCATACTCCTTTTTCCGAAGAAGCCAGGAGCAGAGCAGATCGAAGACTTTAGGCCTATTGCAATATCCAACACCTTGTACCTGATTGTTGCTAAAGTCTTCGCAACTAGACTTAGCATGTTCCTGGAGCACATCATTTCCCCTGCCCAGTCAGCCTTCGTTCTTAGGCGGCAGATTGCGGACATCTTGGTTTTGGCTTCTGAGATGATTTCTGACTAGAAGCGTAGTGGTAGGCAGGCCCTTCTCTGGAAGGTGGACTTCTCGAAGGCATTTGACACTTTGGACTGACGTTTTCTCTGGGCTGCGCTCCATAGGCGGGGTTTTCCCGGGCTCTGGATCTCCTAGATGAAGAGGTGCGTGACTACTGCCTCGATGACGATCCTCTGTCAACGGGCGTCCAGAGGGCGGTTTCTTTTAGCCTCTGAGGGGGGTGAGGCAGGGATGCCCCCTCGCCCCTTTGCTTTTCATCATTGCGACGGATGTCCTAGCTTGCATGGTTGAGAGAGTCCAGCTGGCAGGGCTCACATGCGGATACTCAAGGGACAACATCATGGTCCCTCTTCTCCAGTATGCAGACGACACTTTTTTTCATCGAGGGGGGCCTTGACGAGGCTAAGGGCATGGCGGCGGCATTGGAGCTCTTCAGCGAGATGTCCGGACTGGCACGAAGCAGCGGCAAGTCCAGGCTTATCCCTTTCTCTATGGACTTGGACTGGCGAGACTATGTAGATCTGAGCTCGCAACCGAATGTGCGGGATTGCCAATTAATTACCTGGGACTGCCCCTCACCATTGGGAGGATGGAGACTTCGGACTGGCTGCCACTTGTTGAGAAGGTGGAGAAGAGACTTGCGGGATGGAAGGCGGCGATTCTCTTCTTTTTAACTCTATAAATCTCCGTTCTCAGCAAGTGGATAGCTTCAATAGTTGGGCGACCTGACATGAATCCGAATTGGTTTTCTTTTACTTTGGAAATTTGCCTTAATCTTCTTTCGATCACACGTGCCCAATATTTCATAGTGTGGCTTATCAGCTTAATACCTATGTAATTTGAAAAATTTTGAATGTCTCCTTTGTTCTTATAAAAAGGCATCACAATGCTTCTTATCTAATCTTCATGCATTTTCTTGCTTCACCAAATAACATTGAATAAATTTGTAAGCCAATTAAAACCATGCTCACTTAAAACTCCCTAAACTTCTATAGGAATGCCATCAGGTCCTACACCTTTCCCAGGTGTCATAACCTTCAAAGCCTCCTCTACTTCTTTTGTATTCGTCTATAGCTTGCATGATTCAAGTAACTTTCACTACTAGCTAGATCTTCCAAAGTGAGCTCTCAATTTCCTTGCCCAATACATCTTATTGAAATACTACTTCCATCTAGTCTCTATATCCTTCTGAGTAACAAACACGTTACCTTCCTCACCCTTAATGCATCTCTCTTGAGAAAGATATATGATCTTTCTTTCTCTTGCTTTGGCTAACCTGAATATATCCTTTCGGTCCTTCTCAGAGCCGAGATTGTTGTACAAAAATTTTATAAGATTTTGACTTACCTTCTCTTATAACCTTCTTTGCCTCCTTGCTTCGCTACTTTGTAGTTTGTGACAATTTCCTCTGTTTTATCCTTAGATATATCTTTAAAGTATGCTCTTTTAATTTTGAGCTTCTTTTGCACTCCACTCCACCACCAAGCCTCCTTTTGGCCTGGAGCTTCTCCCTTGGCCTCGCCTAGCATCTCTTTGGCTACTCTTTGGATTCAAGATTCAACTACATCCCACATCTCGTTTGCACTTTCATAAAAATCCCATAATAAGTTTTCTAAAACCTTCTCCCTGAAGCTTGATTGTTTCAATTGAAGATTCCACAATCTAGTTCTACTGATCTTGGAAACCTTCATTTTCTTTACGAGCCCTTTTATTTGCACATCCATGACTAAGTGATGTTGGGTTGTCAAACTCTCTCTTGGGATTACTTTGTTGTCTTTGTAACACAACCGATCTCTTCTCCTCAGCATAAAGTAATCTATCTGTGTTCTAGTCGGGCCACTCTTTTTTAGAAAGTAAAAGGTGAGATCGCGAGGTGGGATTCACCATGATTCATTAATAATGGATTCAGAATAGATTACCTGGAAGATCAAGAATGAAAAAGAGCCTTATAATAAGCTATTACATTTTCTGGATAGAACCTCTGTCTCTTAAAAATAAGGCCATTCCTTCCTCCCTAGATGGCCCAAAACGTCACAAGAGGCATGGTGCAATCCTCCATCGAATTGCTCTCAACAACCCTCAAAGAAACCCAGAACTCGGCAAAGCCTACGGTTGTGACTCAAGCAGATCCAATCTCACTCCAAATCTACGTCGACGTCGTACAACCGAAGAAGAAGTGATCCACGTCCTCAACTTGCTCACCACACCTGCCACAAGACGTATATGCAATACCAAATAATCTGCTTCTCCTCGCTTTATCGCAAAGCCTGCCCCTTCTTAGACACCAGAGAAAAACCTTAACCCTGCAAGGGATCTTAGTGGTCCAAATGATCTTCATGTCTCTACAGAGGTCTCTATCTTGGCTATCTTCTTCCCTTCTAAAGTCCATGTACGCCTTCTTTGTTGAGAACTTGCCACCATTGCCCCACACGAAATGATCTCTTCCCACCAAGATGCAAGTAGGCGAAGGCAATTCCAACTGCAATCTGTCATGCTCCTCTAACCGCTGATGGGATAGATCCACAAGGAATTCCGGCATCCAATTGCTTGAACCCCCTGCCTGAGCAACCGAGCAATCCTTCGAGAAAGCAAGGGCGAATAACCTCAGGAAGGCCCAGAAGGAAGGTGGTTTGCTCGAAGGCATACGATTGTGTGGACCAACGCTTCATTTGGGCGTCACTCTACATGTGTGGCTTCGTGGACATATGGATAACATGGATGAAGAGATACATTACAACTACATCTTGTGTAATTTTGGTGAATGGGCAGCCAAGGGGGGTATTTTCAGCTGCAACGTGGGGTTTGGCAGGGGTCCCCACTTGTCCCCTCCTTTTCTTTGTTCTTGCGAGTGATGCTTTGTTGACCCATGATTAACTGCACGGTGACTTGGGTGCTGTGTCGCAGCTACTTGAGGGAGGAGATATCTATGTCCATCCTCCAATATGCGGATGACATGATTCTCTTTGCGAATGGGGATTCCGAGAGTTGCAGAGATCTCTCTATGGTGCATGATCTCTTTGGGGTAGTCTCCGGTTTGCGGATTAACATGGAGAAGTCAGAGTTCATCTCCTTCAACTTTGACGATGCAGAGGTTGAGCGATGTGCGGGGTGGCTTCGATCTCCACGTAGGGAGTTACCAATTACGGTACCTGAGGGTGCCTCTAATGTTGGGCAAATGCCACTTGTCAGATTGGTTGCCGGTGATTGAGAAATTGGAGTAGAAGCTTGCATGGTGGAAATCTACGTGCTTGACTAGAGGGGAGATGTTGTTTTTATTGCGTTCAGTTTTATCGACGATTCCCATGTTTTTCCTCTCGTCCAACATACTGCCAGTGGGGATCGAAAGAGGATGGAGGGCATCATGAGACGCTTCTGCCGGTAAGCTTTTGGTAGTACGGACGTGTTCCTGTTAGTAGAGTGAAGATTGTTACCTGCTCAAGGAGGGTGGTGGTCTGAGTGATCATAGCTTGGAGGAGATGAACAAGGCTTTACTCAACAAGTGGATAACACGTATTTGGGGCAATTGCGATACTTTAGTTTGCTTGCTGATTAGGAAGATCCACGGTTCTGGTGCCACACTCCTTGACCTCGAGGAAGTGGGACATGCCCCTTCTTACTTTGACGGGGTATTTGCATTGTGATGTGGGAGATCCATCCGTTCTTGAGACCGCTATAGACTGATGACTGGAGTGAGAACGGGATGCTTGGGGAGAGTTTCCCGCGACTTATGTCGTTGGCTACTAATCCAAATTGCTCGGTGGTGGATCTATCGGATGTACACTCTTTCTTCCCCTATTTTAGATCAGACCTCTCTGATCAACGACTGGAGGAACTCCTGGTGCTGGTGGCGGAGTTGGATAAGGTGGATGTACCTACTGAGGGCAGGGACAATTGGAGTTGGTATGATGGGAGTTTTTCGATTGGGAAAGCGTACATGGCATTGAAGGTACCAACAATCTTCAACATCGAGGGTTCATTGCGAATGGTAGGGGCATATGGAGCTAGAAAATCCCCGTAATGATAAAGGTCTTTCTGTGGTTGTTCAGAAGAGGGAGACTTCTCATGGGTGGGAGGTTTGCGCATCTTGTCCAAGTAGTCGATTCCCACTCGTTCTGAGTGCTAGGTGGACATTGAGAAAGCAGATCACCTATTTTTCAGATGTGCGAGCTCTACAAAGTCTTGGAACTTGCTTGATAACTAGACTATCTGTCATTAGGGTTGCCATTGATTTCTGGGAGTCTATTGGCAAAAAATGGTGTGGCATGAAGAGAGAAAGAAGAGAGAAAGATCATAATGCGTCATTTTGATCTGGGCGATTTGGTTGGCCAGAGATGGCATCATCTTCGGCCAGGAGATATTCTACGCTGAGAATGTCGTAGCGCACACTTGGGCATTACGGATTCTTGGACCATGTTGCAGCATTTTTTGTGATCAAATACCTGTTTACATGCACGTAATTATTTATTGGTTATAAATGTTGAAGTTTCTAGGCACACACCTAAAAGTGGAATCCCTTTTTTCTTTCAAAAAACCATGTCAAATACATATCACCTTGGAAAAAAAGAACTTTGGCATGCGTGCCTATACGGGATGGATATAAATTGTAAGAGGTTAGTTGTATTTATTTATTAGCAATTAATATAAATCTTATAGGTTAAGATAATTTTATCCAAAATTTAAATGTATGGGAATCATCTAAATGACCTTAATTGAACCTTTATGGGAACTAAAATGAGTATAATATGGACACGTTTGAATGTTTTCTCTTTAACTTGCCTTTACCATAGCAAGTGAATCTTTGTGAACTTTAAAAATATGTTAAATAAACCTAGTTAGGTTTGCTGAGTGTAGAGATAATTATGTAGTTAGTGTATCATTTATTCTATTTTTATTTCCTGATAACTTCTTATGTAATTTACCCATGGGTCCTCTCTATATAAGAGAGCCTAGGGTTTTATGGAATAAACATATTACTCTTTTCGACAAACATGGTATTAGAGCCAAAACCCTAACCCTTCCCCCGCCGCCCCCCTCTCCCTCCCCGACGTCGTCGCTGCCCCCTCCCCTCTCTTTCTCCTCAGCGCCATCGGCGTCGCCCCCCCCCCCCCCCCTCCTCCCACCGTCGCCGCCGTCCTACCTCCCCTCCTCCCGTCATCGGGGCCCTCCCTCCACCACCGGGCCCTCCCTCTACTGTTGGGGCCCTCCATCTACCGCCAGCCCTCCACCGCCGGCCCCTCCAATGCTGGCGCCTACTCTTTCGCTCGCCTCTCTCTCTCTCCATGGATTGGAGTGTGTAACGTCTATATATGCATTTCAAATCCTATACAGTTTATGTAGACAATTCTTTTTTTGTCTACGGATCTAGTTCTTCGTCTCCGGCAACATGTCAGAAAACATTGATATGCCCTCCATAGATGCGTTCAAGGTCTCACGCCAATAGTCAAGATGGGATGGGACGAATTATGAGCTCTGGACGATGCAGTTCATGAGCCTCATGAAGTCGAACGGTAAGAAGCACATTTTTACCGAGGAAGAATCGGCAACGAAGGACTGGGATCTATGCCTCCTGTGAGGCTGATGATTCATATGCCAAGGTCTGGCTCTCAAGCACGTTGTCGATGGAGATTGCAAATGATTTTCTCCATCAACCCACCGCTAAGGCGATGTGGGACATCCTGACGGTCACTTATTCGCGTGTGCGAAATGAGATGAAGATGTTACAGCTCCAGTATGACATATTCACCATGAAACAAAATGACCGGCCACTATTGTATACATTCCTGCGGGGATGTTTGAGAAAACTCTACAGTATTATACCTCTCACGGCCACCCCTGAGCAGCAGAAGACTTCCCGGAATGCTACCATGGTGGGGGTACTGCTCGCAGCTCTTGATCCTGAATATGATGCTGCCCGATCTCAGATACTTGTCGATGTTACCATTCCTCTTATGAAGGAAGTTTACCGAAACCACATCTCTGTCTCTTTCAGTACTTCTACTCCACCACCTTCGGCGATGGCTGTGTCGCGAGGGAGAGGTGGTCAGTCTTCATTCGTGGACGTAGACCTCGTGGTCGAGGTGGTCGTTTTCACCAACCATGCACTTTTTGCCATCGCACAGGTCACTATGAGGATACATGCTATTCTAAGCATGGGTTCCCAGCATCGACGCGCGTAGCCGAGTATGTTGGAATTTCCGTCAGCATCCACTTCAGATCACAGGTTTGAGGAGCTCGTGGAGTGATATTATGCCTCCAGCATCGACAGGATTCTGAGATTCTCCAGGAGGTTCTTCAGATATTGTTGCTTTAGCATCTGCAAGTACTTCTGCCTCTGCTAGCACCTCAGGTAGTGCTTCTGCTTTTACATCCTATCATAATATCTCTGATTGGATTATGGACTCCAGTGCAACACATCATCTTTGTCACGACAGAGATAGACTTAAGTCATACAGTGACATTCCACCCAGACAGTCAGTGATCATAGCTGATGGGACTCATTCCCCCATCGTTGGACAGGGGGAGATTACATTGTCACCTTCCATGCATTTACAGAATGTTCTACATGCTATGATTTTCCATGAATCTACTGTCTATTAATCAGATTACGAAGGATTTGCTCTGTCGCGCTATATTTGACCTATCTTCTCTTATATTTAGGACATACTAACGGGCAGGGTGATTTGTTGTGGCTCTGAGCAGGATGGTCTCTATCATCTGGTACGGAATCCCTATGTTGACGTCCCATCTTACTCAGCCGGATCAGTCTCTCCGTACACCTGGCATCTACGCTTTGGTCACCTCCCGCTTCAGAAGTTGTGTCATCTCTTGCCTCAGATTTCTCCTAGTTCTTCTTTTTGGTGTGAAGCCTGTCAGTTGGGAAAGCACCATCGATCTAGCTTCCCTAGTCGTCAGTGTCGAAGCAGTAGCTCTCCGTTTGATTTATTTTCATGTTGATATTTGGGGTCCGAGCCGTGTTCCTGACCATCAGGGACACATGTTTTATCTTGTAGTAGTTGATGACTTCTCTCGTGTGTCGTGGGTATTTCTATTGAAGAGCAAATATGAAGCAGGGGGTGTTATTAGAAATCTTATAATTGAAGTACAGAATGTTTTTTCCTCTCATGTCAAATATGTTCGTACAGACAATGCGTTGGAATTCTGCACTTGCTCTCTCTCCCATTTCTTTTCGTCAAGAGGTATTATTCACCAAACCACATGTGCTTACACATCTCAACAGAATGGAGTTGCAGAGAGGAAACATCATCTTCTTGATATTACTCAAACCTTGCTTATCCAAAGTGCGCCTATCTCTTTTTGGAGGGGTATTGTTCTTACAGCATGTTACCTTGTGAATCGTATGCTGTCCTCGATACTTGGTGAGAAAATTCCTCTTTCTTTTATTTTTCCAGACAGGGAATTATTTTCTCTTACCCCTCGTGTCTTTGGTGTTGTTGCTTTTGTTCACCAGTTGTCTCTAGGACTTGACAAACTCTCTCGTAGAGCTGCCAAGTGTGTCTTTGTGGGTTACTCTCGGACTCAGAAGGGTTACCGTTGTTATGACCCGGTAAACAGGAAATATTTCGTCAGTGCTGATGTTACATTTTTTGAGCCAGTTATGTACTTCTCACCTACATGTGATAAGTTAGCCTCCTCCAGATCTAATGATGACGTCTATGTTTCTCCTCCTCCTAGTCTGAGTCCACCTCCGTCCATTCTTGTCCCGGTTGACACGCCAACATCATCCGCATCATTACCACCACAACCACCTATCCTGCCATTACCTAAATACTATACACGTCGGTCAGGTCCTGCTCCGACTGTATGTCAATCATCCAGCACACCTCAGGTATGTTCAGATGCTATTACTAACGATAGGTCAGATAGAGTGCATGTGCAGGAATTCTTCTTTGCAGGAGGAGGGTGCATCAACGAGTACAATGGATGATGATCTTGATGTCCCTATTGCTATTCGGAAGCAGAGACGTACTTGCACGCCATATCCCCTTGCTTCCCAGGTTTCCTTTCACCGTCTCACAGGGGACTTCCAGAGGTTTGTTATGGCTTTGTCTTCTGTGCAGATACCACCAGAATAATCAGGATGCTATGAAGAGTGACTGTTGTCGGTTGACTATGGAAGAAGAAATGGTTGCTTTACAGTCACGAGGTACATGTAGCTTGGTTCCCGCTCCCTCAGGCGCATCTATTGTTAGCTGCAAATGGGTATACACAGTAAAGTACCATGCAGATGGGAGCCTTGACCGGTACATGGCAAGGCTAGTGGCGAGAGGCTTTACCCAAACATATGGTGTAGATTATATGGATACATTATCTCCAGTGGCTCGTCACTCTACTCTTCGCATTCTTCTGTATGTTGTTGTGGTATTGATTGGTCCCATATTTCAACTTGATGTCAAGAATGCATTCTTGTATGGCGATTTGCAAGAAGAAGTCTACATGCAGCAACCACCGGGGTTTGCTGCCGAGGGGGAGAATCTATGGTGTGTAGACTTCACAAGGCAATATATGGCCTTAAACAGAGCCCAACGGCGTGGTTTCAGAAGCTTTCCCATCTAATTGAACAACAAGGATTCAAAAGATCTAATACGGATCACTCGTTCATTCAGAAGACTTCTAGAGGTACGATTGTCATCATGGTATATGTTGATGATATTCTGGTTACAGGAGATGATGCTCAAGGGATAGAGATGGCAAAAGAATTCTTTGGTCTTTAGTTTAATACGAAGGATCTTGGTACCCTACGATACTTTTTGGGGTTGTAGTTTGCCAGGAATGCACAGGGTCTTGTGATGACCCAAAGGAAATGTATTACAGATTTGCTAGTTGAAATGGGCATGGTTGGATGTAGACCCTCGAGTACTCCTATGGACGCAAGTATGAAATTATATGACAACGAAACTGAGGAGGTTGACAGGAGAAGATATAGAGAAATGGTGGTTAAGCTTTTTTACATCACTATAACTCAACCTGATATTGCCTTTGCAGTAAGTCGTGTGAGCCAGTTCATGGAACAACCAAGATATATACATATGGATGTCATATATGTGATACTAAGGTATCTAAAGTCTTCTCCAGGGCTCAGGATTGCTGTTTAGAAAGGACACAGATTTATCAATTTCGGCATGTGCAGATGCAGACTATGCAGGATGTCCCAAGGATCGAAAGTTTACTTCGGGCTTTGCAGTTTTTGTGGGCAGCTCTCTGGTTTCTTGGAAAAGCAAGAAACAAACTGTTGTGGCTTGATCTTGTGCTGACTCTGAATATAGGATCAATGGCACAAGAAAGCACGGAGGATGACGTGGGTTCGAGCTGTACTAGAAGACTTGCATATAGATGTACCTCTACCCATGCAACTACATTGTGACAATCAAGCTGCTTTGTTCATTGCCAATAATCCAGCCTTTCATGAAAGACAAAACATATTGAGGTAAACTGCCACTACACTAGAGATGTGATCCAAAAGGGCCTAATTTCTACTTCACATGTTAGTTCAGGGGAGCAGATTGTCGACATCTTTACCAAGCCATTACTCAGAGGACCGTTTCAGAGATGTTCTTCCAAGCTGAGCATGATTGATATCTACGCTCCATTTTGAGGGGGAGTGTAGAGATAATTATGTAGTTGGTGTATCTTTTATTCTATTTTTATTTTCCTGATAACCTCTTATGTAAATTACCCATGGGTCCTCTCTATATAAGAGAACCTAGGGTTCTATGGAATAAACATATTACTCTTTTCCACCAACACTGAGGTATGGTTCACTCAAAATCAGGTCCAACGTGAGGCAAAAACTCCATGTTGCGCCCTCGACAAATTTTTTTATTAACGATTCTATTTGTATTCGGGTATGTGGGTTTGTTTGTTTTCAGGGATCCGTTTGTACGGGAGTAGTATATAAACTCCTCTAGGGTTAGGGCTCTCTGCATCATCTGTATTTTCTTCTTCTCCATATAGTGAAAAGCGATCGCTACAGGCCCAAGGACATAGCCCAATTATAAGTGAACCTTGTAAATCCGTGTGTCTTCGTGCGTGCGTGATTGATCTTGTTTGTGCATGGCTTCCTTGACTCTCTACAGGTTTGGTGGTTATCATCATTGTTGAATTAACGGTTATAAATTCTAACAAAATGAAAATAAGATACAAAATAAACATCAACAACACTGTGACAAACATGCTTGTATTCACAAAAGCTTTGTTCTACACGAGAGGAATAACAACCTGGAAACTGGATCTTCATCATATTCTTTTCAGTTAAAACCAGTTAACGAGGTTCTTCGCTTGGATCCACTTGCACAAACAAGTTCACATGGCCATATCTAGCGAGATAAGGTCTAATAAGTTAATTATTCACATTAATTCTTTTCGGCCGGAACCAACATTATAAAGGTCCGCACAATTTCTGGTCCCAAGAATTAGGGGATTTTGCCAAAGCACCAAAAATTATATGGTCACTCCACTAATAAAGGGCCAATTTCACATCCAAGCTATACATTACTTTAACTCTCAGCATCCACTTTGAGCGCTCCTGGTTGCATGCATTCGTATTCATTAATATCCAATTCCTTTGTGCTATTTGCTTTATCTGTATGATGCAGTTCATACAAGTCCACGGTAGATTGAACAGCCTCTTCTTGAATTTACTATCAAAATTTCTCATTTGCTCTCGAAATTATAGCTGCATGGAGATGGCTGCAATTTGTTATTCTTCATTTTGTAGGAAATGGAGGCAAGCTTAGAGAAAAATGGATGGATAAGTGCAGTTTTGAAGTCAATGAAAAGATCGTCTCCGATTGGGTTGAGTGTGACGCTAAAATCGGTAATGTTTTATGATTACTTACGATGTGGTTCTCTTTTTATTAGTTGTGCATTTATATAAGTAGTTTTATTCCATGATGCTTCACTTAGGAAATATCAAGTCAAGTGTAGGCACGGAGGAAAATTCATGTGTGTGGTTGAAAGAAAAAACATAATTCATCGCTTACGGTGGCAGAACTTTTTTCGTTATTTACCTTAGCAACAACCGTCTTTTGAAAAGGCTGCTTTGATTTTAGGCCAAATATGGCTTTGATTTTAAGCCAAAGCTGCCTCTTGAAAGAGGTGATTCTCTACTTGTGAGGACCATAACTTTTTAAAAAAAACAAAGACACCCTTTAAAAGGCAGCTTTGTTATGACAAATTTCAGAAAAAAGTTCTCATAGTATATGTTGTTAGAAAATAAGAGCATAGCATTTTTGAGAGCTCTAGGTTCTCTTATATAGAGGAGAATTCTATGGCTAATTACATAAAGCGGGTATAGAGAAATAAAATGATGAAATTTATACATATAGAATATAGAAATATGTAACTATTTGTACACTTCCCCTCAAGCTGGAGCATAGATGTCAATCATGCTCAGCTTGGACGAACATTTTAGGAATGGTCCTCTGAATATGCTTTCGTAAATATATCTGGGAGTAGTCTATTTGAAATTATATTTGTGATTTTACAATAATTATTGAAGTGAAGAGGACCTCATTATTGAGAATCTTCTCCATGACATTTATAGAAGTGCAAATATCACACAAGACAATCAAGCACACATAAGAACATGAAAATTTTTATTTTAGGAGTAAACATGAGAATATTTGACTAGTTTCCAACTGGAGTGGGGGCTGATCCCTGACCAGTTGAGGCCTGACATGTTCTGTATGTAAAAGACTGTAGTGTGCACCGAAGAGGACCGGAAAAAGATGGAGAGTGAGGGTAAAGGGGACCCCACCTGCACTCTTCCACTTACATGGATGAGATGGACTTGCATCCAAAGGATAGGAATGTAAAAGGCACAAAGGATTGCACGATGAAACTCTTTCTTGGGGCCTCTTTGCTCTAATGCCAATGAGACATGTGTCAATGGTGCCTTTTCTTTCATCAATTTGGTCTCTGACAATTGTATTGTTAAATTTCTCGTCTAACATTCCACCCAAGTATAGACTAGA